>VMDO01036396.1:0-15187 GCA_007922755.1 Pedetes capensis
AAAAAAAAAAAAAAAAATTCTCTTGGATTGTTATTTGCTAGTGCATAGAAATACAATTGACTTTTGCATATTGAGTTTGTATCTTGTAAGCTTGCTTATTAGTTCTAATAATTATAGTAGATTCCTTAAGATTGTCTATATAAATATGAGATAATGTCACTTTTAAATAGTGATAGTTTTATTCCTTTACTTCTAATCTTGATGCTTTTTTTTTCAATTTTCTTGCCTAACTACCATTACTAGAACCTCCAGGATAATGTTAAATAAAAACAGGAATACTATACATTCTTGTCTTATTACAGACAGCAGAGGGAGGTGACAGCATTTCATCTTCCACCATTATTTGTGATGTTAGCTTTTGATCAATGCCCCTTATCAACTTAAGGATTTTTGTGTGTGTGTGTTCTTATTTTATTGAGTGTTTTCATCCTGAAGGGTTGTTAGATTTTATAGAATTCTTTTTCTGGTCCATTGGAATGATCATGTGGCTTTTGTCCTTTTTTCTAGTTATTAGTATATTACATTAGTTAACTTGGTATTTTTAAACCTTGTGATCTTGGGCTAATTCCCCCTTGGTTGTGGATATGTGGGTTTTTTTTTTTCTTGCAGTACTGGGGGTTTGAACCCAGGGCCTTGCGCATGCATGCTTTGCAAGTGCTGGACCATTAAGCTGCGCCCCCAGCCAAATTTTTTGACTTTTTGAGACAGGGTCTTGCTAAATTACGCAGACTGCCTCTGGTCTTGAACTTGTGATCCTACTTCCTCCGCCTCCTGAGCCACTAATTATAGGCATGTGCCACCACGCCCAGCTCAGTATGTGGGTTTTATATGGTGCTCAATTTGGTTTGCTAATATTTCATTCAGGATTTCTGTGTCTGCATCTATCAAATATTCATCTTTAAATTTTCTTTCCTTATGGTATCTATGTCTTAATTTGGCTTCAGTGTAAAATTTATATTATACTTAAGAAATATTTGTCTTCTTCTGGTTTTTTTTTGGGGAGGGATTTGTGAAGAACTGATAATTGGTACTAATGTTTGATAGAATTGACCAGTAAAACCAGAAAAGCCTGGCCATTTTCGAGTGGAGGTCAGAGGTTTTAAAATTACTAATTTAATTTCAATTATTATAAATCTATTCAGATCTTCTATTTCATATTGAGTCTATTCCAGTTGTTGTGTTTTTCTAGGAATTTGACTATTTTATCTAAGTTATCTGATTTATTGGCTTTTACCACACTGGATCTATCTACCCTTGACTTTCACTTTTCCATCTCTGCAACTTGGCTGAGAACTCTTTACCCAGGACTTCACATATGGCTCAGTAAATGCTTATGGACTGAATTAAAAATAACATGAACTTCAGGCAACCTAGGAGAATGGTTCAAAATCAAATAGCTACTGAGAACAGAACCTTAGGCTATACTACTGGAGTCTCAGCTCCAATCATGGCACTTTATCCTGTCCACAATCTACTAGAGTGTGGGAAAAGAACTGGCTGGGTGGCAGTCAGGACTTTAGGGTCTCCTGCCATCCAGAAGAATGTTCTCTAAAACCAACCAGTGCTATAAGGGCTGCTCAACACAGAGGAATTGGAGTCACATCTCTGGCTTTGTTGTACTAATGGATGAGAGTTACTCTGTTATTGACTAAATTGGAGGAAGATCTGTGAAATCGTCAGCACTCTCTGAAAATGGAACATTTTGTCTGAGGAGGTAGTTGGCTCCCTGTTACTAGAGGAATCTAGCACAGGCTATCTAGTGGTTTTGGAATAATGTCATAGAAAGGAACTAAACAATGGATAGAATGAGAACTTGCTACCACATGCTGTTATTTATGCCAAGAACATTCCATCTCTTTGCCTTACCTAATGAAATCTACTTTTTGAATCCCTTTACCGAAGATAGAATTAGCAGCCTTCTTATTTATTTCCCCCTAAGCTTTGTTCATGGATATAATTATTGGTGCATGTGTCTGTCTCTGGGGTGGCATGCCCTCATAGAGACTTTACTGATCTCATCAGGGCAGAGTCCCATATCTCAGGTACCCAGCACTGCAGCATCTGTTGGAATAAACTGAAAAGGGTCTTGGGTTCTGACCATATATTCTCATAAATTCTCATAACATTTCCTTATATTTATTTACCTTGGATTATTCAGACCTTAAAATTAACCTGTCTTCACATCTGTAGCCAAGAAAACTCTGAACAGCAGACATACTGGGCTAAGTGTGTCAGGGGAGTCCACCTGAGAGGTGATATTGTCTCAATCCTTTGTAAATTTGGTGAAAGATCTCGAGCCAGATTATTGCTGGTCATCTTGCTGGACCATCTCACAGCCAAGTTCATCACATTCACAAAAGCAACCTAA
Organism: Pedetes capensis; assembly: GCA_007922755.1. Lineage (NCBI taxonomy): Eukaryota > Metazoa > Chordata > Mammalia > Rodentia > Pedetidae > Pedetes > Pedetes capensis. The sequence continues at coordinate 2,369 of VMDO01036396.1, forward strand.
GTCATCTCCTAGAAGCAGGGGAGTTTATTTGTAGTTCTTGTGTATGGACCTAGAAATTAAGAGGACAGGGAATATCTGTGGCACAGAACTGTCCCTATTTAAATTCAACATGATCTGCCAATAATCAAAGCAGACAGCAATGTGAAGTCTGATCAGTTCTGTCTATGTGGAGTTTAAACATCCCTGTCATCAAAGCCTTGGTGACTTAAAATTCAAATAATTTCTTAGCTCCTCACAATATATTACAAAGGGATATGTACCAGAAGAGTTATTGAGAATGAGATTAATCAAAACTCTCAGAGGCAATATTATTAGTCAGAGATTTTGAGGGGAGAGAATTCAGTGTAAAGCCGGGTGCCATGGCATACAGCTGTAATCCCAGTGACTTGGGAGGCTGAGGCAGGAGGATTGTAAGTTTGAGGCCAGAGGCAGCCTGGGTAATTTAGCAAGACCCTGCCTCAAAACAAAAAAGGGCCTGTGAGTATACCTCAGGAATAGAGTATTTGCTTCCCATGTGGAAGGCCCTGGGTTCAAACCTCCACAGTATTGAAAAGATTCAATGTAAACATTTACTGTAGGTGTACTCTAACAAGGACCGTGATAGGTATGTACAAAAGAGAATGAAAAGATGAGTAAGACCATACCCTTCAGAGAATGTAGCAAAGGCTTTTAAAAAATCTTTCCAGGCCAATTGTTGGCTAAGTAATTAAGAAAAATGTTGAGCCCCAAATACAGCCGTGTTTGCATAACCTAATCAAGGTAACTTCATTGCGTACTGCTGCAATTGTAGCAACACAAGGGAACTCAAATACTTTTGTGCACAGCTATGCCTAAGCAGCCTGTGCCTAGACAGATGCCTGTCAGATGGGTGCTCTGCTCAAAATGACAAGCAAGGCACACTTGGGGACCAACGTGTTTCCTCTTCTTTGAATTGATTTTTTTAATGGCTTGCACTAAGATTTTGTCTGAGCTCTCTTTTCCTCTCTTACTCCCTTCCTTCATTGGATGAAGACAATTTCCCTTTAAAAATGAAGAAACAAAACAAAACAAAACTCCAATGCTTAATCCACTTAAGGAGCAGAGCCTCAGTGGCAGCCTCAGGCAAAGAGCGCCCCCTACTGCACGCAGCTGGCTCTCCTGCTGCAGTCCTAGGATGGCCACCTACAGGGGGAGCTGCAGAGTACTCAGGTGCACCTGTTACTGCTGCTGTTCTGTGCTGTGGAGGAGGTATCCGACTCATAGCGACACTCATAGGGTTTTCAATGGCTGCCTGTTTCGGGATTGCCTTGGGAGTGGATTGCCAGGTCCTTCTCCCATTTTTGCGGTGCTGGGAATTGAACTCTGGACCTCAGAGACTGCAGTGCAGCACTCTACGAACTGAGCTAAATCCCAGCCCCAGGTGCACCTAGTTCTCTCCAAAGTTCAAGGCAGGTAGTACTCACTGGGCACGGTGATCACTGTCCTGATGTCCTGATCACCGCCAATACTGTTCATGGGAACCAAGAAAGAAAACAAAGGTTTAAGATATCAGTGATGCCAAAGCACTTCTGACAGGACCCAGACAGACCTTTTTCCTGACAGCCTGGGGACTTGCCCTTTTCCCATCATTTCAGTAGAACTGAAAAGCAAACTAGGACACAACTCCTTTTCCTTCTGCCCTACACTGGAGAATCCAAACTGTGATAGTTACTTTCCTTCCTTCCTTCTTTCCTCCCTCCCTCCCTCCCTCCCTCCCTCCCTTCCTTCCTTCCTTCCTTCTTTTCTTTCTTCCTTCCTTCCTTCTTTCCTCCCTTCCTTCCTTCCTTCCTTCTTTCCTTTCTTCCTTCCTCCCTTCCTCTCTGATGTTGGAACAGGGGAAACTAAGTTGGTCTCTTGCACCCTGCCTTCCATAGGGAAAATAACCCTTCTGTGGCCAGCCCTACCCCACTTAGTCCCTACAGTAGTATAACATTACTTGTGAAACAGTTTAGAAAAGAAAACAATGTTTACCCTGCCTTTCTCTTCCTGTTTGGCTTGGAAAACCCATTTTTAAAACTGTAGGCTACTAAAAATTTGTCACCCAAACCAATGCTAAAATTCCAAGAAAATCAAAGTAGATGGGTTTCTAGGCATGAAAATATGCAGCATCCCAGAGTTGAATGGAATCTCTGCTCTTCTATGTTCCCTTCCTCTGTGTCAAGCACATCTGGGAACATCTAAGAGGTTCTCAAAATGTTGGGGTTTACCTCTGTGCAGCAATATGAGGAAGGTCACTAGAGTTCCTTTCTTACATTAAAGATGGTGTGGGATGGAAACCACCAAGTTCTAGGCTGAGCAAATACTATATATGTGAGAGTCAGCTTTTCAATGCTCTGTTTGAGTCCTGCTCATGGCCCTTTGGGGCTGTAGCTGGATCACAGGCAGAGCAGGAATTATCCTGCACCAAGCAAAATCTCATGGGAGAACACTAAGGTTCTTGCTTCTTGTTTTCTACGTGCCTGGCTGTGTGATCTTGGACAGGTTACAGGCCCTCTCTGGGCCTTTTCTCTGCTCTGTAAAGTGAAGGTCATTTAATAATAGTGCCAACAACCATATAGACTTACTTTGGCACTGGGATGGGCACTTAAATTCTCTCTCATCCTCCAACAATGTTCAGGTAGTATTATTATCCCTTCATCCAAGAAGAGGAGGCAAGCTCAAAGAGAGTCAACATGCCTAAGGTCACATTTAGCTGGACTGCTGGGGCTCAACTATAACTCTGGTTGCCAAGACCACGATCTGTTCATCATTCTGGCCACACTTCCTTCTGAGATTGCATCAGAAGGAGAAATGGAGGGCAGTGGAGCATTTCCAACCCAAACATCTGTGTTGTTTCTACCTTACTGCTGTTCAGTTAGCACTTCCTGTCTGGGTAACAAAGTGGTTTGGGGAAGCTCATGAATACTGTCCTCACATTGAACCTAGAAGTTTGTTCTGGAAAAGAACTGGGTGCCTCAGACCCCTGCTTGAGACATTGTTTTCTGTATGGCTCAGGGGCCATCAGGGCCTGGCTGTGCCCTCACTCACCTCCAGGACAGGCCTCGGTACTCATTTAAAACTTGTAATAAGTTCCCAGCGCTGGCGCCAGCCCCATTCCCTGCCTGGAAAGGAACAAGAAGTGAGTGCCCCTGCTTTCTCCCAGGCTGCATGCCTGTCCACCTGCTAGAGGTCTGTGCTCTAGTCCTAGGGAAGAACACCAGGATGCTCTCCAGAGTCTAGATGGCACCATATTTGGCGTGCATCCTGCCATTTCTGAGATGAGAGCAGGCTCCCTCTGGGAAAACCTGGTGGTGCCCATAGCTGTCTCCTCTCAAGAAATCCTGCCTGGATCATTAGAGAAAGCCATACCAAAATGCTCTGAAAATGAGACTGAAGCATGTCTTTTTCAAAAGGACATAATTCAGAGTCCTGTGTCTGTCATTTTTTAAACTTGTGAAACAGATGGTAAAAGGAAACATACCACAATCCTTTCATATCATTATATCTCACATACATGCAGTTAAGAAAAGAGCAATAGCCAAGGGTCGTTACACCCCTATAACACCAGCACTTAGGAGGCTGAGGCTGGAAGAGCACAAGTATGAGCCCAGCCTTGGCTAGATAACATGTTCCAGGACACTGTGGGCTAGCTAGTGAGACCTTCTCACAAAAAAACAAAAAACAAACAAACAAACAAAAAACAAACAAAAAACAAGCAATGGAATCCTATATTCCTATGAGTGTGCCAGTGTGCTAGTTGCTGTTAGGTGCCATTGAGTGAGGTCTGACTCATAGCAACCATGTGTATAACAGAAAGATACACTACCTAACACTATCCTGCACACGTTCTTTTATGTTTGAGCCCATTGCTGAGTCACTGTGTTTCTCATTCTGAGTCATGTCACCAGGAAATGGAGGTCCCAGGATCTCTACTCCATCGTATCTTTAAGGTAGGCTCTACTTGGAGGAGGCAACTCTTTCCCAGTCACCTTTTGAATACTTTCCTACCTGGGGGGCTCATTTTCTGCCACTATATTTGACAGTGCTTCTATGCTATTCATAGGGTTTTCAATGGTTAATTGTTTAGGGAGTGGGCTGCTTGGTCCTTCTTAGTCTGTTTAGTCTAGAAGCTGTGTTGAAACCTGTCCATTATGGGTGGCCCTACTCCCATCTGATATAATAGTGACATAGCTTTCAGCATCACAGCAACACACAAGCCCCCACTGCACAACAAGCTGACAGGTAAGCAGGGCAGGGTGTTAGAGTAGGAATAAATAGGGCCTTTCCCTGCACGCCCAGTATTAGGGCATTGAACCCAGGGCCTATCAAATGGGAGGCAAGTGCTGTACCATTGGGCTGCACCTCCAGCCTCTGTTTTATTTTTTATTTATTTTTTATTTTTGAGACAAGTTCATGCTAAGTTGCACAGGCTTCCTCTGGCCTCGAACTCATGATCCTCCTGCCTCAGGTTTCCAAGTCACTGGAATTACAACCATCCACCATGGCACCCAGCAAGAGTAAGGGCTTTTAATACCACAGTGTAGACACAATCCACAGGTGCTGTCCCTCACCTGAAGCATGTATTTCTGAGCAGAGCCATTCCAAAGAGCATGCTAAAGACATGCTTCCCGGGCAGCTGGGAAGACTGACTTCCAAAGGAGGCCCCCTAGAGTACGATCCGCCCTCTCTGGTACCCAAGTCCTTTGCTACCTGCTAGGCATGTCACACTCAATGTGTTGCCTCACCAAGCCCTCCTGAGCAGCTGTGTGATGCCCTATGGCCCTTTCTAAAATCATATCCAGGAGACCATAGGGGAGAAACACGGTGGTGCTATCAGGCCTACAGGGTAGGAAGTGGCTGGAATTCATGGCATGTAAGGTGCCAAGGGCTAGCCTGCCATTCCCTCCCAAAAAGTTATGAGCAATAGAGACTTTGGGGTGAGGAGATGCTGAGGGCTCGTGGAGGGAGCTGCTATGGTACAGGGATAGCATCCTGGCTTCCCAAGCTCAGGCCTGGCTCCAGAACTTTTAAGCTGGGTGGTCTTGGGCACTCCCTGCACCTGGGCCTGCTGCCCTTCTGTACTGATTGAATGTCAGGAAAATCAGACCTCACAGTATTTTGTTGTGGGGCTTCTGAGAGAGCTCATTTCACTGTGAATACGCCACAGATGTGAAAGGTGTTGGCCAGTCCTTGGAGAGGACTCAGTGGAAACCCTGCATTCTATTGACCCAGGAAGGGCACCAGGCCTCTATTGGAGTGACAATTGCATGGAAGCGTGTGTCTGAGGACCTCTGGGACTGCCCACCTGGGATCCCTAAGGGCTTGACTCTGTTCTCCAAGGGTAGTTGTCTGTGTGGTCTAGGGTGACACCATTGGGTGGCTTCAGAGGTGGGCTTGATCATCTTTGGAACCTCCACCTTCCACCATCTGAGCTTCCCTTACCCCTCAACTCCCTGCCCCCATTAGAACTTGTTCCTGTCTCATCTCTTTGTCCCTCTCCTTGGATCCTTCCCTTTGCTTTGATACATGGACAAAAGAAATCACCATGTCTTTGAAGATGCTCTACACTGTGGCCAGGAAACCAAAACTGATGGAAACCCACCACTGATGGGCTGTGTGATGTGGGGTGAGGCACCTCTGCTGCCAAGACTCCCTCAGGAATGATGTGGTTAGAATGGAGGTAGGAAAACATGCCAGGCAAGGAATGCTGGATGCTGGGATGGGCAAGACGACAGGGAGGGCCTGGCAGCAGGTAAGAGATAGAAGTGAAACCTCCTCTTTCCGTATTTCCCCCATTTTCTTATATTCATCAAAATCTTCTTCTCTCCCAGCCCTTCTTAATGCAATGAGAATCACTTACCGTGAGTGAGTCACCTAGGGCTGCAACTACATTGATGTCTGCCAGCTTCAGCCTGTGAACTGAGAACACAAAGCTGGACTGAATGGAAAATGGGGATTCCAAGATAGCCCTGGATCTGTCTTCCCTGAACATATTAAACATTTACTGGTCAAGGAACTCGAGTGCTTCTCCCCTTTCTGAGGCACCTCATGCCGGGGTCAAAAGCTGAGAGGTTGGACCTGCTGTAAGAGGAGATTTTCTGCTCACATTTGTGGGTGACACCAGATGCTATAACATGAGCAATAGCAAGACCTTGCAAGGTGATTTGGGAATAAGGGAAGAGTTGTGCTGGAGACAGAATCATATTTAATTCATTTTAGGATCTGGTGATATTTGGGATAAAATCCCAAAACATCCTATAAAAAGAGTAATTTCTCTAAAGTGAAAAAGGGAAAGCTTTTATACCACTGACATTTCTAATGTAGGTGAAAGTTACATAACATACAGTGAACTATTTTAAGGTGCACATTTCAGTGGCATTTAATGCAATCACCATGTTGTACAACCATCAGCACTATCTCATTCCCAAAGATTTCATTACCCCTGAGAGAGACCTTATACCCACTGCAAAAATCAGTCCCCATCCTCCCTCCCCCTCCCCAGACCTTGTTGTTGTTAGGTTCTGTGGAGTCAAGTCTGACTGATAGCCACCCATAAGGTTTTCAATGGCTGATTGTTTTGAGAGTGGGTTGCAGGTCCTTCTCCCATTTTTGCTGTGCCGCAGATTGAACCCAGGGCCTCAGAGATTTCAGAGCAGCACTCTAATAACTCAGCTAAACCCATCCCCTCCCAAGACCTTAGCAATTAAATACTCTTATTTTCTGTCTCTATGAATTTACCTATTCTATGTAATTTATGCCTGCAGCCTTCAATATGAGCTGCGACTAAACATCAACAAAACAAAAATCCTTATTCCTGGGCCAGTATGCAACTTCACAATAAATGGCAAAAAGATTGAGGTTGTCCAAGATTTTGCTTTGCTTGGCTCTATAATCAACACCCATGGAAGCAGCAGTCAAGAAATCAAAAGATGCATTGCTCTAGGAAAAGCTATGGCAAAAGATCTCTTTAGAGTATTGAAAAGCAAAAATGTCACATTCAAGATGAAGGTGTGTCTGTCTCATGCCATGGTATTTTCAGTCGCATCATATGGTTGTGAAAGCTGGACACTGAACAGGGAGACAGAAGAAGAATTGATGCTTTTGAATTGTGGTGCTGGAGATGTCTATTGAATATACCATGGACTGTCAAAAGAACCAACAGATCCGTCCTAGAAGAAGTGCAACCAGAGTGCTCCTTGGAAGGAAGAATGGCTAGATTGTGCCTTACATATTTTGGACATGTAGTCAGGAGAGATTAGTGCGTGGAGAAAGACATCATGTTTGGGAGAGTGGCAGGTCAACGAAAAAAAGGAAAACCCTCCACCAGATGGATTGACATAGTGTCTGCAACAACAGGCTTAAATATAAATAAGATCCTGTGCCTGGCACAGAATCTCGAAGTGTTTTCATCTGCTGTATATAGGGTTGCTATGAGTCGGACTTGACTCAATGGCACCTAACAACAACAGCATGTATTTTACATAAATAGGGCTTACAATATATGAACTTTGTGTCTGTCTTTTTATACTTTTCATAATATTTTCAAGGTTCAGCAATGTACAAATACGCCATATGTTTGTTTATTTATCTACTGATAAGCATGAGTACTTTCCAGCTTCTGGCTACTGTAAAATTGCTGCTATGAATATCTATGGGTAAAGTATTTGTTGGAATGCCTACTTTCAATTATTTGGGGTTTATACCTAAGAGTAGAACAGATGAGTCATATAATAATCAAATATGAACATTTTAAGGAACCACCAAAATGTTTTCCATACCCAGGCCCTAATGTTTTCTTATTCTCTTGGGTTTAAGTACATATTGTTAAGTGGTTGATTAGTTGATTACTCATATAACAAACATGTTGAACAATAGGCAGTGGCTGAGTGCTCCAGGGACTACACATTAACCAGAAATGGAGATGATCCTCCCAAAGCTCACAGGCTAAGGAGAACAACCAAGGCATCCCTGGTTATATTCATTCCTAGCCTGATAAACACCATGGGAGGTACAAAGTGATACCATCTGGAGGTGGAGAGATGAGATCCCCTGGGAGAGTGGTGGTGGTGGTGGCATTAGAACAGACTTCAAGGTAAAGATCACTGTGACTTTGCTGTGGCTCCATCTTTGCTCTTACATGTGCCTTACGTTGTCTCTACTGGTGTGATACAGGTGAACTAGTCATTAAAATAGCCTTCATGCCTTGGAAAAAGCCTAATACTGAGTTTGCTCCAGGGAGTAGCCCACCCGGGAGAAGAAGCCCATCATTTCAGTGGGCCATTGCTTATGATGGATAAACTGAATGCTCTTTTCAGGAGGCTTCCTTGAAAGTTTTCCCTGCCAGGATAACCTATAACACCTGCAGTGAATCACAGAAGATACTTTCAACCCAGCTGGACTAACTATAACCCACAGTACCCATCAACAGGCAAATCATGTTTGAGTTATACCCGCATGAAAAGCTGTACAATATTCAGTGGAGGGAGGTTCAGAGGTCCCCAGATCTTATCTCCTTCCATTGAGACGTCTTGGCCACCCATTTCCATGCTGCCTCCAGAAGAGGAAGGGCCAGTCCCATTGAGGACTTCTTGTTATTGGGAAAGAAAAGTCCCTGCCATTTCCTAGGACAGCATACAATGAACATACATGGTTATGAATGTATGTAGGCAAAATATATACAGTAGCAGTCCCCGGACTTGATAGTGTGTCAGAATTGCCTGCAGAGCTAATTAAAGCATGGAAAGCTGAGCCTTACCCTTGGAGCTTCTGATTCAGTAGGACTGTGGGGAGGGGGCCAAGAATTTGCACATCTAACAAATTCCCAGGTATTGCTGATGCTGGCAGTCCTGTCCAGATACCACATTTTGAGAACTACTCTTAGGAACACATTTTTTATTTTTGAAACTGTTGATGGTGGTCCGTTTCTGTACCCATACAAGAAAAGACCAGGGCCCTTTCTCCCACGTATATGTACAAATTTTCTCTTGGCTCACACAAGTGAAGCTGCCATTGCAAACCCTGGTAGTAGGTCTGCAGATTTGCCTCTGAGATTCTAGAACCACTGAGTGTCTTTCTTCTAAGTCCCCTTGCTCTCCCCCTCACTATGCCTTGAATGCACCCTATGACATTCATATTCATTCACTCTCTCTCTCTTTCTCTCTCTCTCTCTCTCTCTCTCTCTCTCTCTCTCTCACACACACACACATACACACACACGCATGCACACAAATCACAGAGCCAGCTGCACACATTAATACCCGCCTACAGGGCTAAGCATGCAAACTTTAGAATGACTTCTCAAAGCAATCAAGCTGTGGGTACAAAAGGCAACAAAATGGAAAACAAGGTCACCTCCCTCAACTCTAGAGTGGTTTTAGCTCCTACTAATGATAGTCAGTCACTACATTCTCACTGTATAATAAAGTGAATTGTCTGAACATTGGATGATACACAAAGGGTCAGTGAAGACTTTGGGGGCTTGTAAAATGTGGAAGAAATGGATAGGTTTTCTTCCAAGGCTTTATTTTTATAGGATACTAAAAAGGCAGGTGAAACTGACCATTCTTGCCTTTCAAATTTGTAGTGAATAGAAAAAAAAACAGAAACACACACACACGCACCTATATTGTCTACTTTTGTGCATGTGCATGGCTGGTTGTGTGTGTGTTCTGTGTGTGTGCATGCATAGACAGGTAGATTGTTTCTGGAGAAAGAGGTCTCCAGTTGTTCATTGGGCAGGATTCTCAGCAAGAGATGACAAGCACATGTAGCAAGACTACGTGGGAGGGGTTGACTTATCTAGGATTTTATTGTTAAGATAGAGCCTGATGCATTTTGTTGGTTTACTATTCTGTAGGACTTGGCTTAAAGTTTATTACTGCCATCACATAGGACAAAAACATAGCCTGGAAATACAGCAAAACATTTTAGCAATTGCTGTCCTTGGAAAAAAGAACTATTTAGAGATAAGATTAAATTTGTATGGTCTGATTAGTACCCATTATTTGGAACAAATGTTCCACTACCTTGAAATAAGTTGACAAACACATCAGTAACCCATCAAGATTTCTACAGAGGGAGCTTCTTATTAGCAGGCCATCCGAGGTCTTGTAAAATATCACACAGATAGTGATCAGCTACCCCCTCCCATGAAAAAACCTATATCCAAGAGAAATGTGAGACACTCTGGTCTTTTGTCTTCTGTAGTGCAAAAATTTTAACCAGCCAGGGCCACAATGGGAAAAACAACTCTCTTCTCAATTGTCAGCTAGGGCTGCCCAACCCATTTGCTGTCCTCTTTTTAAGGACTTATGAAAAGACTTCCACAATGGTGGTAATTTGCTGGCAAAAGGCTGGAATCTTATTCCTGCCTTTGGAGTCTTTACTATGACTTTATATGGATAAATCTGCATGTTGCATGTAGTAGGAGCTCAAGAAATGTTTTAACTGCACCAAGAAATGATAAAAAGTCTAAGGTGATCGATAAACCCATTGCCTTATGTGGTCGTTACATATTTTATACATGCACTGAAATGCCAACGTTACTCCATAAATATGTGTGATTACAAGTTTATTAGAAAACATTGATAAAAAATACTAAGTTGAATTAAAGGTGATGTGGGTCTGTGGCAGGGACTTTAGAGGTCTCAGGACTTTAAATGATAAAAACTGTATGGCAGGAATCTGCTTAGATAAATCAGTGCCTTGGGGATGAATTTGAGCTTGCTCAGTAGGCTGGTTGCACTTAGGGACAAACAGGCTATTATACTCCGTGTGGTATCATTCCTTGGTGAAGACAGACTAGATCTAGTCACAAGCCTTACAAATAGGTGATGACCATAGAAAGACCTTCACAACCTACACTGACCATCACAGTGCTGGCTCACAATGAGGTAAAACCACTAATGAATGAGCACTGAATATTGGAACACAGGCATTTTGTATCAGCTTTTGGAGAGGTAAATTTCGCTAAATGGGAAAAATAAGTGATACTGGAGGCCTACAAAAGACTCAGTGGCTTTAAATGAATGAACCATTCTGGTTTGTACTATTGTTGAAAATATGCTGCTCATAAGCAGCATATTGGCTTTATGTATTCCTACTTTCAAAAGCTAAGCCTTGTTCCCTCTTCATGGAACTGGCAACCGAGTTAACTCCAATATAGCCAATTTCAATAGATAGCCAAAAAAGACACATCTCATCTTACTCCTCATTGCCACTCTTATTTTCAGGAATCGACTACTTTTCTCACTGGGAAAATCTTCAGTCAGATACTAGACTTAGACCCAACATATTTTTTCCTAGTTAATCCATCTATAGGAGAGAGAGGGACAGCTACAACATAAATATTGATATATTCATAAAGTTGTAAGACTCAGGAGAGAGCAGTCAGCAAATTTCACATGTAAATGGACTGGGAGCAAAAACTTGCAAGCTTTTATTTTTTATTGACTTCCAAATTCTAATAGGTTAGAAAAATTATTTATATCAACTTTCTATATCTCAACCCAGAGCCCTATGGATCAGTGGATGAGGTTCATTACTGAAGAGATCTAAAATGGGGTTAGAATGGGGCATCCAGGATGCCAGGGACCATGGCCCATAGTCTCAAGGAGAATCCTGTTTTGAAATTTCATTTTTGGTGATGTTTAGAACCATGCATTTGTGGATGGAGAGAAATTCTAGAAAAGGAGACTGTCAAAGAGATTTTTGAAAATATTTCTGAAGGCATAATAAATATAAGATAGTCTTAGTGAAAAATCATTTTAATGGAAAGCACTTTGATATGATTGATTTTAAAGATCTTTTTCAATTCTAAGATTTATTTGATGAAGTAGAAGTACTCAGTTATTCAGTCATTCCACAGACATTTACTGGGCTCCTACCATCTGCTGAGGCACTAGAGGCGTAAGGGTAGGATAGATGACCCACTCTCATGAGAAGTATACCAGGCGACTTCATTTTGATTAGAAATTGCAAACATGAACTCCAGATAAGGGAAAAAAATGACTAGAAACACAATAATTATCAAAGGAAAATCATAATGTAGCTGGACATTAACTGGTTTTGTTTCCTACATCATCATTCACTAGATAGCTCAGAAGGCTCAATCATACATCAATGGAACAATAATTAAATATGCTTTTCATTATTGTCTGATTAGCTGTGGCCATTTTGCTTAATGACACTGCAAGGAACTCAACATTCATGCATGAGTCCACCCCTCCACTTGGAGTCAGCGAGTATTTTGGTCCTTGCCACCTTGGTTACTTCAGGGAGGCCTCGATCTATCTGCTTATTCAAACAGCTCTCATCACCAGGGTATCTCAAATTGTGAGGTCTTGAGATTTCTTGTTCTTATATCTTCAGATACCAATAATCAATAATCTTCTGAGTCAGGGAATAAAGAAGAAGTTCATCTTTTATCTGGTTTTTAGATGTTGAGATATATTCTAATGGATTGGTTGTCATGACAGAAACATAATCTAAACAGATTGTAAAATGCTATAGATCATCCTTTCAGTGTGATAAGATTAAAAAGGAATGGATACTATTTTGCTATAAAAAGTATAGTTATTAAAATATTCAGATTGATACCCTATCTCTATCTAGATGAACATAACTATATATATATACATATATTTCTACCTATATCTTTGAATAAGGGTATTACTATGGGAGGGGCCTGCATATGAAGATTATCATTTGTTTCTGCTGTTAAATCCAGCTAGTAAACTAACCAATAGGAATGAGGGATCATCACCCATGGGGGCAAGAAGTCTAAAGAATAAATGCACGTGTGCATAAGATCTCTATCACTTC
>VMDO01036397.1:0-15196 GCA_007922755.1 Pedetes capensis
GTACCTGGATGGGAGACCGCCTGGGAACACCAGAAGCTGTAGGCTTGGGAGAAGGACCTGGCAATCCCCTCCCAAAAATCAATCTGCCATTGAAAACCCTATGAACAGCAGAGAAGCACTGACAATAGTGTTTCCCCTGTTGTACAGAGGGTCGCTATGAGTCGGATACCGACTCGACGGCACCTAACAACAACAACAAATGAAGGTCGCTGAGTCAGACCTGACTTGACAGCATCTAACAACACCACGACTTGAAGGTGTCTCTAGGGCATGGTACTACGTATGTGATCGGCCAGTATCAGGGGTTGAGCAAGGAGAGGAACTCCGGGGTGAGCCCGAGGGTCCCAGCCGGTCGCCTGTCACTCATTCATCCATCTCCTCATTCATTCATTCCGAAGCGGTTTTCAGAGCATGTCTGTGTTGAGGGTTCTAAATGCACCTTTTTTGCCATTTCTCAGAGAATAAATGCGTAAGCAGTGTTGCAAGAAGCACACACACAGGCATCGCGATAGAGGCTGGGCTCATTTATTTATCATGTGGTCTTGCACCAACTCACTCTTCCCAAAGATTTTATTTCAGTAAAATCCTCTGCCCTAGGGTATGGTAACGAGCAAACTTAGACTGGATCCCTGTCTTCGTGGAGCTTACAGAAGGGAAGAGGGACAAATACTTGTCAGAAAACCATAGGAGCACATGAGCATACAACTCCAGCAAGAACGTTTATTTATCTGTTTACATGGTGGTACTGGGGATTTGAACCCGGGGCCTCATGCATGCTTCTTGCACGCACTCTCCCAGCCCATTTTTTACTTTGCATATTGAAATAGGGTCTCACTAAGTTAAGCAGGCTACCTCTATCCCTGAACTTGTGACCCTCCTGCCTCTGCCTCTCAAGTTGCTGGGATTAAAGGCATGAACCATCGCACTAGGCTTTAGAAGGCACTTTAGGGGGAGGTGTCTGGAGTGGTCCCATGCCCATGTTCTGCCAATGCACAGCCTGGTGTCCAGGGTAACCTGGTCTGAGAGAAGAGTGGCGAGGCCTGGGATGCAAGATCCATATCCTGAGCATCAGCTGGGATGGAATTCCCAGAAAGTTCTCCTTGGACCTAGTGCAGGTACAGTTTGAGCAATCTCGAGGCGGGGGGGTTTAAGCGGGTCCGAGGTGGGAAGCCCATTCCAGGCAGCAAGAACAGGAAGTGCAAAGGCCCTGTGGTGGAGGGAAGTTGGTGAGTGTGAGGGCTGGAGGCACAGAGAGAGGGGAAACTGTGTGTTGAACTGGACAGACAGGCTAAGATGAGACCAGGCAGGCCTCAGTGCTGCGTGGAGGGTTTTAGTCTCTGTCTGCAAAGCATAAGTAGCTATCATACCATGTGAAGACTTGTGTAAGGAGTTGCCTGCGAGGAGAGGAAGCCTGGTATTTGGCTGTGCTGGGGGTGGCAGGGGTGGAGGAGCAGGAGAGGAGACAGATGTGGAACATGTGGGAGGAGAGCTTTTGGCTTGGAGGGGAGGCTGAGCAGGAACAGGCCAAGGATCCAGGTTGGGAATGGAGAGGTGGGCCAGGGAAGATGAAAAAGTGGCCTGTGCCCAGCCGGTGAGCCTTGGTGACTTCCTGGAGGTCAATGACAGGGAAAGAAGCGCACACCAAAGGCTCCAGCATGGGGGACGCCCTTCAGAATCTCTCTATAGTAGGTGGTTCAGCACCCTTGCTTAAAACGGTTTGTTGTCGGTCCCTTCTGCAGTAGAGGATTGCCAGGCGTATGTCTGTCTGCTCCTCCGCAGCAGAGGAAATTTCTTCCCCTGGGACCCTGGGCGCTCCCCTCCCACACCCCCACGCCCATCCCATGGAGAGAAGGGAAGGCAGGAGCATCTCCCCAGCGCCCATGCCTGCCAGGAGTTCTTTGCCCCGCATGTCAGTGGGAGATCGTGGAAATCACGTGGGAGAAGTCGCTTCTCTGCTCCCTGGGGGTTTCATCTTCCTAGGACAAACTCACCACGAGTGACTCAGAATCGCCGTGACTTGGAGGGAGCGTGGGGCTGGAGTCACGCACTTGTGACTCCATCTCAGCTCACACATGCACGCTCTCTGCTGCCTCCTCAAAGTAAAGGCGGCACGTTCACAGGACCAAGGCGGGGTGCAAAGCTGGCCACGGATGCAACTGCATACGCACCAATGTGTGTGATTCATGCCATAGCACCAAACCAGATTCTAGTTCCAGGACTTCTGTGTCACAGAGGACAAACCCTAGGTGAACCCCGTCACTGCCAATTTCTACCTCATCCCTGGTAAAGTCTTTGGGGGTTTGAACACAGGGCCTCGGCACACGCTTTGCAGGTGCTCTACCGCTGCCCTGCACCCTCAGCCCAGTCTGCACTATTTATTTTGAAGCAGGATCTCACTCAGTTGCATAGGCTGCCAGTGGCCTTGAACCTGTGATCCTCTGGGCTCAGACTGCCGAGTCACAGCGATTGCAGGTGTGTACCACCAGGCCTGGCCCGTGGGACAATCTTAATAAAAATGATAAAAAGAGGGAACACAGGACATGTACTTCTCGACGCCACAGCCCATCTTCAAAGCAAGCAAATTGTCCCCTTGGCTACCGTAAAGGGGATAAGATGCCACTAACGCACACAAGTGGTCATTTATTTTTTCAGCGCACAGCATTTACAGCAATCCCCTAGGATACACATTGGCTTGAGGTGTGCTGGATGTGGTTGGTGGCGAAGCCTGGGCCGCCCGCTGAGAGTGCAACTCTAACTCTGGCTCTGAATGTGTCACGGTGACTGGCCAATGGCGGTCCATCCTGAGAGGACACTAGGGCCACCTGGATCTTTGGTCTCTTTTCCTAAAGGGGCTGCCAGGAAACCCACCAAGGAGAATTCAGATGCCCTCCGAAGGGTGTTGGCGACTGGACATCAGAGCCATGCTTTTTTATTTTGTAGCCCTGGGGTAAGTGCACTACCCCAGCCATGCCCTCCAACCTCTTTTTATTGTTTATTTTGAGACAAGGTCTCATTAAGTTACCCAGGTTGCTTCTGGCCTCGAACTCAAGATCCTCCTGCCTCCACCTCCTGAATCACCAGGATGATAGGCATGGGCCATGGTGCTTAGCTTTCCATGTTCTTTTGACACCAAACTTGGCTTCTGATATAGTGAGGTCCATCCTTATGACCGTGCACTTCTACCTGTTGTTGAGCCTCAGACACTGTAAATGATCCGCCCCTCTCCATCAATTCTGTTTAGCAAGGACTTTTTATTATTGTCACAGCAAGTTGTATTTTGTTTGGAATGATGTAAGACTTATGATAACTAGGTCACTTATATTTTTGTTTCCATTATGATTCTTTAAAATCAATACTCCTTTTTTGTGGTACTTGGGGGTTGAACCCAGGGTCTTGCACATACCTTGCAAGTACTCTGCTACTGAGCTGCATCCCCAGCCCATGTTTTATTTTTTATTTTTGAGTCAGAGTCTTGCTAAGTTACGCAGGTTGCATCTGGCCTCGAACCTTCGATCTTCCTGCCTCTGCCTCCCAAGTCACCAGGATGACAGGTGTGAGCCACTGTGCCTGCGATACATTTGATTTTGAGAGCAGTTTTAGGTTCATAGGAAAACAGAGTGGAAAGGGGCAGTGTTCCATGGCCCCATCTGCTATGTGCTCCACGTCCTTGCTTTTAATTTCACCCAGCACATGGGTATAATTTTTGGACCTGCAGAATCTGTACTGATTCATCATCATCACTCCACATCCATGGTTTAGTAGAGGCCACTCTTGGTGAAGAGTCTGTGGGCTTTGAAAAATGTTTAATGATGCGCAACCATCATCATGGGATGTACGGAATGGTTATTTGACCCTAAAATGTTTCTATGCTCTACCAAACAAAACATGCCAGTCAGAAAAGACAGGCATTGCCTGTCTTCCTTTCACGCAGAGGAATACTGGATATCACCCCTCATCCCTGCCCATGATGTTGTTAGGTGCTGTTGAGTTGGGTCCGACTCATAATGACCCAATGTAAAACAGAATGAAACACTCCATAGCACTGTGCCATGCTCAGGACTATGTCAGTGCTTCTCTGTTATTCATAGAGGTTTTAGCGGCTGATTGTTTTGGGAGTGGGCTGCCAGGTCCTTCTCCCATTTTTGCAGTGCTGGGGACAGAAGCTGGGGCCTCAGAGAGCACTGAGCAGCACTCTACCAACTGAGCTAAACCTCAGGTCCCGTGCCTATCCATAGGATGATTTCTCTGCAGCTTGAAGGGGATTTGAATGGGTAGATTTCTCCCAAATGCGGGCCAAATATGACCTGTGTTAAAGGGCCTATAAGATAAAATAGAAAGAAGTGTCCGACTTGACTTGTGTTTTCTGGATCCATTGAAGCTCCGAAGTTCATGATTTGCTTTGGCTTTTGGTGTTTCTTCAGATTTGCCTCGTCCGTCCACCTTTCCTGCTGGAGCTCGCTCAGACCTGACGAAAGTCTCAGAGCAGCGCACTCAGGAAGAGGGTGGACAGGGTCCAGGGGCGGGAAGGAGACTTTTGTAGATGGGGTGCTGCCTGGTTTGTTGGCAGGGCTCCCCAATCCTCAGGCCACCTGGGAGCTTGGGCCCAATGGCAGGTCTGCTTCTTCCTGGGCTCCCTGCCAGCACGCGGAGCTCCCAGGTGGCCTCTGCCCTCCCAGGGCTCCGCTGTCAGAAGCCTAAGTATTTATTATGCACTAGAACTTGTCACCTCAGGCCCAGGACCACTGAGAGCTGGCTGATGGCCGTGGCTTGTGGCTGGAGGATAAGGAGAACTGTTCCCGCCCCAGAGTTTACCCCACTCTCATGACTCGTTAACATAGGACGGTCACCGCGACTCAATCTGCGCTTCGCAGTGGGAATGGGAGAGGTTTGTGGGGAGGAAGAAACTCCCCCCCCCCTCCGGCTTGGGGGACTCCAGCAAGCCTCGTGTCTTGCCTGGTTGTCAAACAAAATTAATGTGATAAAGTTGCAAAAAGTCAAATACATACACACACCCACACACCCACACATACACAAATGGGTGCACATGCATGCACAAAGACACTCGCAAAACTGAATAGCATTGTTGGGCTGTGTGTGAACATTCACTGCCGGGTTGTCATACTGAGTCCTTGAGCGTCGTGTTACTGTAGGGGGAAACTATATGAAGGGTATAAAAATTTCCTCTGTATTTTTTCTTATAACTTCCCATAAATCTACAATTACCCCCCAAAATCGAAACAACAGGGAAGCAAAAGCTACCTTTTAATTCTTTGATTTATACTCTCATACCGCCCCACCCCTTGGATTTTGGTATTCTGTTTATTCTTTACTAATCTGCTTCATTTATTTGGATGTTAATTGGCTTTTGTTAATTTGGTTTCTGTTCCAGAAGCCAAAAGCAACAATAAGACCTCTGAGTGATTACAAGGTATTAGGATGTGGGAAGGGGATCTGACTTGACCCTCACCCTTACCAGAGGGCAATCAGTGTGCAGGAGCGAGTAAGGGGTGTGGGGAGGGAAGGATGCGCCAAAGGAGAGAAAGGAAGGACGACCCGATTTCCACATGGACTCAGGAGTTTGCAGAGCAGCCTGGGGCGGGATATCAGAAAGTACAAACAAAAATTAGCACATAATTTTTAAAAATCATTCTTTAGTTTTCTTTTGCACTTTTATATTTCAAAATACCCATAGGATTTCAGGAAGTTGCAAAGATAATGGAGTATTCTCTGTCTTCCCTGACGGCTCACATCTTCAGTTAACTATAGAATAATATCAAGCCCAGGATCAGGGCACAGGGGCGCCCGCCTGTCATCCCAGGGACTTGGGAGACAGAGGCAGGAGGATCGTGAGTTCCAGAGCAGAGGCAGCCCACATGACTTAGCGAGACCTTGACTCAACATTTTTAAAAAATGGGCTGGAGGTACAGCTTAGTGGTAGAGCACTTGCAAAGTATGTGCGAGGCCCTGGGCTCAATCCCCAGTACTGCAAAACAAACAAACAAAACTAGAATAATTGACATCGCTTAATGTATGTAGAGTGTTCTGGGCTGGTTTATCACACAGTAGGTTCTGTGACAACCACCTCAGTTAAGAAGTGAAACTGCCCCATTCCTACAAAGATCTCCTTCACACCTTCCCTCTGTGGTCCTGCCTACCTCCAGGCCCACCGTCCCTGGTACCTGCTGACTCCTAATCTGCACTTCCTTCCTATAATTTTATCAGTCTGAGAATGTTCTAGAACTGTAATCATACAGTATCTGACTTTTGACATTGTTGTTTTTGTTAGGTGCCGTCGAGTTGAATCTGACTCATAGCAACCCTCATAGGGTTTTCAATGGCTGGCTATTTTTCTGGATTGCCTTGGGAGTGGGTTGCCACATCCTTCTCCCATTTTGTGGTGCTGGGAATTGAACTTAGGACCTCAGAGACTGCAGAGCAGTGCTCTACCAACTGAGCTAAATCCCAGACCCTTTTGATATTAGCTTCTTTTATTCAGCGCAATGCCCTTGACATCCATGCAAGCTGTTGCATGAGCTCCTAGTTCTTTCCATTTTATTGTTGCTTAGTGTTCTATACCTGCAGCCATACCGCGGTGGCATCTGATCCCATCAGATCTTGGATGCTAAGCAGGTCAGGCCTGGTCAGTGATTGGATGGGAGACACCTAGGAATACCAGGTGCTGTAGGCTTGGGAGAAGAACCCATCAACTCACTGCCAAAAAACAATCAGCCATTGAAAACCCTGTGACAGCAGAGAAGCACAGCAATAGTATTTCATCTGTTGTACTTAGAGTTACTATGAGTCGGACACCGACTCAATAGCACCTGACCACAACAGTGTCCTGTGGTATACAGCAATCCTTCAACCGGGAACTCATTGCAGGATATTTTGGTGGTTTCCAGCTTTTAGCTATTGCAAACAAAGCTTCTACGATGTATGGGGTTTTGTGTGGACATATTTTTATTTTTTAGTACTAGGGGGTTGAAGGGGCTAGGATTTAGCTCAGTTGGTAGAGCGATGCTCTGCAATCTCTGAGGTCCCGAGTTTGATTCCCAGCAATGCAAAAAATGGGAGAAGGACATGGCAACTCACTCCTGAAGAAATCCCGAAACAATCAGCCATTGAAAACCCTATGAGGGTCTCTAAGAGTCGGAAACGACTCTACGGCACCTAACAACAACAACAACAACAACAAACAACAACAACAACAGGGTTGAAGCTAGATAGAGCCTTGCCCATGCTAGGCAAGTTCTCTACCACTGAGCTCGGCACCCCAGGCCCTTTTTTTACTTTTTATCTTGAGATAGGGTCTCACTCAGTTACACAAGCTGCCTCTGGCCTCAAACTCATGATCCTCTGGCCTCAGCCTCCTGAGTTGTTGGAATGACAGGCAGGCACCATGGCACTGGCTTGAGGTTTTTATTTCTCCAAGATTAATCCTCAGAAGTCCAGTTACTAGATCACATGGCAAACATATGTTTTGGTTTTTAGGACGTTATCAAAGTTTTTCATAGTGGCTGCACTATTTTATATTTGTACCCGGAATGCGTGTGAGATCTGATTTCTCTGTACCTTTGCCAGCATTGGATATTGCCATTATTTTTTATTTGAACTATTCTAACCAAACAACTCTGGTAGGTGTGTGTTAGTATAGCACTGTGGTTTTAACTTGTGTTTGCCTAATGGCTAGTGATGTTGCATATCTTCTCACATGCTTATGTGCCATCTGTATGTCCTTTGTGGTGAGATAGCTGGCTGTGTCTTTTGCCATTTTCTAATTATATTGTAATTGTAATTTAAAAAATTTTTTTTGCGGTACTGGGGGTTGAACCCAGGGCTTCGCGCGTGCATGCTTTGCAAGTGCTGGACCGCTGAGCTGCACCCTCAGCCCATTTTTTTTTTTTTATAACTTTTTGAGACAGGGTCTCACTAAATTATGCAGACTGCCTCTGATCTCAAACTTGTGATGCTCCTACCTCTGCTCTGGAGTCACTGCGATTACAGGAGAATGCCACTCCACCTGGCCTTGTTACAGTTATTATTATTTCATTGAGTATATATATATATATATATATATATATATATTAGGTTGTTGTTAGTGCCATCGAGTCAGTATCCGACTCATAGTGACCCTCATAGGGTTTTCAATGGCTGACTGATTTGGAATTGCCTTGGGAGTGGATTGCCAGACCCTTCTCCCATTTTTGGGTGCTGGGAATTGAACTCTGGACCTCAGAGACTGCAGCGCAGCGCTCTAGCAACTGAGCTAAATCCCAGCCCATATATATATATATGGTGTGTGTATATGTATATATATTTGTGTGTATACATACATATATATATATATATTTGTGTGTACATATGTGACTTCTGCAGAGCAGACCTTTTAATTTCAATGAGGTCTTATTTATCATTTTTATCATTTACTTTTTTCTTTTCTTTTTCTTTTCTTTTCCCCTTTTTTTTGGAACTATGTATTGATGTCAGGGCTCCATGTGTTCTAGATAGTACTCTACCACCGAGCTACATCCTCAGCCCTTTTTTCATTTTTATTTTTATTTTGAGGCACGGTCCTCAAGTGGCCCCGGCTGGCCTGGAACTCACCAGCCATCCTCTTGCCTCAGCGTCTCACAGGTGTGCACCGCCATGCCTGGTACTTTTCTATGTTTGTGCTCTGTGTTTCTGGTATCTTAACTCAGAACCATTCATCAAACCACAGGTCCCTGTGGTTTTCTTCCTATATTGTGTTCTGAGAGGTTTTACATTTAAGTCTGTGATTTTTTAGTTTTTGGTGTAAGATACAAGGTCTAGGCTCAGATTCCTCTTGCTGTTTTTCTTGGATAGCCAGTTGCTCTGGCACCATTTTGGGAGGAATGCAGCTATCTTCCTCTGCTGACTTCATGTGACATCTAGGTCAGAAGGAAGACGGCCATGCTGTGTGGGCCGCTTCTGGCTTACTTATTGTGCTCCATTGAGGGATGTATCTTGATCTTTAAGAATGAGCAAGAAGGGGTCCGGGGTCTGGGGGAGGCTCCTTGCCCCCACCCCCTGCAGCCTCCGCCTTCCACCAAGAGCAGCTGTGCCCGGCACCGGCACAGCACCCCTGAGGCCGCTCTGCCAGGAGCACGTTGGGGAAACTTTCCCGAACTGCCTCCTCGGCAGCAGGCTCCAGACACTGCCGGCACGGGCTTCTCTTTCCGTCCTCCCTTGCTTACGCATGTGCTCAGATTAACGTGGGATTTTCGGAAACAGATTTTTCTATCATGGGGTAAAAACAGTAAGTAAACAGAATTATCATAACAATTTAAATAGTGATAAAATATGCTTTTGTTTCCATTCAAAGAGGGGGAAAGGTAACCAGAGAAGATGAGAGCCAGGCTTGTGGGCGGTAGGTGTGCGTGTACGTGCGTGCGCAAGAGAAAGTGAGTGTTTCTTCTCTCTTCAATAATAGGTACAGAGTTTTAGTAAAGGACTTCAAGCCAAAAGAAAAAAATAGCATATAGTGTTATGGGGTTATTTTTATCTTTCATTTTTATGACAACTTATTTGTACTTAAATGAATCTTTCCAAAGAGTTAGAAGCATCATTAAATAAAGACTGTGAAATGTGCAATATGGCTTATTTATTTAAATGTTAATTGGTCCAACGAACACTTCTAATTAGCTCTATATTTGCTTAGCAAAAAGTTTTACAAATTCCAATTGTGAAAAGCAGCTATTTTGAGCTGGTAAGCATGTTGCAGCCTCAGCTATGATTTTTCTATAGTTCTCAGCCCTTGAAGGCACAATTTAATTTTTCATGTATGCATACTAGCAACGGTAAACACTTGCGAGTGTAAAGAACCTTCTTTAATTAGCTGCACAACAATTAAAGGATTCACAAACTAAATTGAACCCTGTCTCGGTGCTTACTAGCTGAATTCTACCACCTGTCACAACAGCACTTTGTTCAATCTGTTATGCAAAATCATTATAGCAATATAGCGGAGGGGGGAGGAAAGAGAAAACAGCAATTATTTCTTACTTTTCTCTTGAATGGGTTATTTTGGGTTATACTGATGTCAGGTTCATTGAAGCTAACCTTTTGAAATCTGTAACAGCATAATACTTGTAAGGCAGCCTCTGAATGGCTGGAAGAAGATTCTGTTTTTCCCTTTTAAGAGAAAGCCATGCTCGTCCCTAAAATGCACTGGGGTCTCTGATCATTCGAAGCAACCTGTTCTGACTCCTGCAGCCACCTTCAATTTTCCCCTTCTTGCAGGGAACCCTGCCTGGCTTCACATGCTCCCGTGTTACAAAGCATGCAAGCCACCGTCGGCAGGGACTTAAAGATACAATTCCCAAACTGCCTTCTCAAGAAACCTAGCAAGTCACATCATCTCACCGGCTCAATCATTTGCTGTAACATCATGTGTGGGTTTTGCTTTTTTGCTTCCTCATTAAAAAATTTTGGTTTAAACCAAACTGTTCTCCTGTAGACTCGGGGGGTGGGGGGCCACTCAGCCCTTTGCCATTTGCAGAGACAAAGGCTGTATTGTGAGACTCAAACCCTCGTCCTGACACGGCAGACTTCCCCTTATAGTTGGAGAATAAATGTTTACATTTTGTGTTGCCATACCCCGGCCCCTGGCAGGAATGCTGGCGACTATGAGCGCGTGAATGCAGGGAGAGCGAGCAGACCCGCGCACCTCTGTTGACGAGCCGTGCTCGGTGAGGCTGGCTGGCAGTCGCTTAAAATGGCATCAATAACATATTGTTAGACACAGCCTCTGAAGCATATGTGATGTGGGCATTTCAGACGCTGCAGAGATTGTAGGCAAACAGCCGGGCTTATTCCGAGGGCCTGGATTTTCCAGCATTACGGTATTTTTCTCTTTTTTTTTAGAAGTTGCCTCTTTACATCATTTCATAAAAATGTGCAAAGAAGACAAAGCAGCCCTTTGAAAATATAAACTCTTTCCCCAAAAAATGCTGCAGGAAGGAAAGTGAGAGCCAAAGGTCAGAGGCTGGGGAAGAATGTGCGTTGCTGTTTTTCCCAGCTCTTCAGCAGAAAGGACCCATTCCTGGCATTGACCTTTGGGCCATCAGAACCATCTGCCATCAGGCCTAGGAGGGAGAACCTGCACGTGCAAAATCTCACACCTGGGCCAGTGCCGGGTTAGCACTCAGAAATGAAACTGAGGTGCTGTGCGCTTCACCTAGGAAGCTCACAAAGCGCCCGCCTGACACAAAGCTGCAGCTCTGAGGAAAGCCCCACTGGCTACTGCCTGCAACCTGCTTGCTGGCCATGGGACTCAGCTGCACTTTTATTGCAGGAGGCTCCCAGATCTGGGTCATGGAGTGTGGGGGGCCCCCTGTCTGTAAGCTCACTCTTGATGGCAGGGTCAGGACTTGGCGTTTGGTAGGAGACCACAGGAGCCCTTGGGACAGGACAAGAGGATGGCCCGGGCGGCAGCGCTCAGTGATCACCTGGTGGCAACTGTTCTCGGTTGAAGAACCCATGGGAACTGAGAGGCGAATTCAGGCAACCGAGGGGCTTTGACCTTCCCTTCTCCTTGAACTTGGTTTCCTTTTTTAAAATTTTTATTTTATTTCTGCGGATTATTGAAAATTTCCTTGCCATGAAGCTGCATTCTGGTGTGTGCCTGTCATCCCAGGACTTGGGAGTCTGAGGCAGGAGCATCACGACTTCAAGGCCACAGGTGACCTGGGCAGTTCAATGAGACCCTGTCTCGAAATGCCAATAAAAACAAGGGGCTGGGGATGCACCGCAGGGGAGAGCACTGACCTAGCCTGTGTGAGGCCCTGGCTCCAACCCCTCTGGCAATGAAAAGATGTCTTGTCACCGTGCTGTGCTATTTGTCCTGCCCGACGACTCTGTTGCTCGTGCTGCAAAGGCAAGCGGCATGTGGAGTGCCCTGAGGGTCAGTGTTCCTTCATGAGGGTCTGCTTATGGGGTACACAGACTTGGGTTGGGGCACCGTGCCCTAGAGGGGCTTCTGTTGTGTTTGGGGAGCCCAGACTCCCTGGGGAAACATGGCAGCCAGCAGTGGGGCAGATCCCTTGCTGGTATTGGGCCAGAGGGTCACGTGAGGTGACGGCAGCTTAGAGGCTCAGTGCATGGAGCCTGGAGGTCTCCCCCAGGGGCCTGGGGTTCAGTTCCAGGAATACCAAGTTGTTGAAGTGTGACATTGGATATGTTACTTAACCTGTCCACACCTCGGTTTCCTCAATTACAAAATGGATAAGATGATGGTAAAGTTACAGGGTTGTAAGAATTAAGTGAAGGCACTTGGAACAGTGTTAAGTGCCCATTAAACCTGGTATGAGACACCCTTGTTGCTGTTCCCTGGAGTCTGCCTGGTGCGTGAACTCCCGAGGATCTGAGACCGAAAGGGAACCTTCCCCCAGCTCTTGACTTCAGTGTGGCAAGCCTGGGGACCCAGCAGACCAATGTCTTCCAGGGAAAGCTTTCTGGACCATTCATGATTGCTTTTCTTGCTGGGCACGGTGGCTCATGCCTCTAATACCAGTGACTTAGGAGGCAGAGGCAGGAAGATTGCATATTCAAGGCCAGAGGCAGCCTGCATAACTTAGTGAGATCCTGTCTCAAGATAAAAAAAATATTAAAAAATGGGCTAGGGGTGTAGCTCAGTAGTGGAGCACTTGCAGAGCATGTGCATTTCTCTCTTTGGTCTCTTGCCAGCCCTCACAGTGGTATCTGCCCCTGGGCATAGCGTTCTGGCCTAGAAGGTAGACTTTCAGAAGTGGGACTACCAGAGTGCACTTGAAGAGGTTTTCACCCGTGCTTTCTGCCTACTGGAAATTGAGACTGTTGCTCTTTTTGTTGTTGCTGTTTTATAGTGCTGGGGATGAAACCCAGGGCCTCATGCATGCTGGGCAAGTGCTCTACCACTGACCACATCTTACTATCTTGCTGGAAAAGGTGGGGGAGCTGTGGACCAAAAAGCACCGCTTGACTCGGATCCCGGAGCATGTCTTGCATCGGGAGTTACTGAGCACCTCCTGCATGTCCCCATTCCTGTCCTGTGAATTTATGACCTGGTCACAGCACAGACAAAGGGAGCACTGGGAGAGAGGCAGCCCCTGGGGAGAGCGGGAGCCAAGGTGGTGGAATGTGGCAGGGGAGACTCGGGATGAAGAGGTCAACGGTGCAGGCACAGTGGGCCTTTGTTGAGCGGCCTCCTGAAAGGCAGGTGTTGTCTTTGAGATGCACAAGCCTTTGCTCTGGGCCAGCAGGGATTTTGGAGACAGCAGAATGATGTTGGAGAGCTGTGCTCTTGGGGAAGGATCACGATATGGCTATAAATGCCTGGGACAGGAAATGTGTGTGCACACTAAGGAAACTGGGGTTCTCCAGGGTGTTTGGAGTCATCTCCCAGCTGTTTCCACTCTAGAACCTTCCGCCAGTTTTCTGTTTAGGAGCGCAGTGCACAAACAGAGCAAGAGCCTTGGTAAATGTGTGTTGATTGACTAAGTGAATGGGGTGTCTGTAGTGAATATACTCGTTTAAACCAGGGGTCGTGGTTGGTGTTTTCCCCTAAGTTGTGACCATGTCAAAGTTCTCTGTGGTGATGGTGTTTGGAAGGATGTTTGCCTCGTAAGCCATCCAGAAAGAGATGCAGGCGAAGAGAAGATTCACGGAGGGCATAGGGTCTCTTCTGTAGACCCTGCTTGTCACCTGTATGGGGAAGGGTTTTGCTTTTCAGACATCATTACAGCTCTATGCCCATCTCTGATAACCTAGGACATGGCAGGTGACTCTCTATATAAAGGGCCACCAGAATCAGAGGACCGAAAAACCACAGAGAGCATTTCTTTTTCTTTAGCTCTATGTGCACCTTACAAATTTTTCTTACCACACCGAAGCTTATTTTTGAGAAGTTAGAAAATTGAGCTAAGTGGTAAGAGGGAATTGAAAATCGCTTTGAGATGGTCAGTGCTGGTGCTGGGAGGCCTTCCAGAATCTTTGACGCATGCAGGATTTCTTTTTTGTCTGTCCACCCAGTCATCCATCCATCCACCGATGTTTTCCTTCCTATCTCTCCGTCTCAGGCATCGAGATGGTGTCTTATGTAGTTACTCAATAAATATTTGTTGGATGGATAAAGGAATGAATCAAACTCAGAGGTTTTGAACTTGAAGGGTTTATCTCCTGCCAGCAGTCTGCAACAGGTCTGCCTGCGAGACTCAAGCCTCCCCCGCTGGTCTCGCTTTTATAGCTTGTTCTGCTAAAGGGCATCTCAAGACTTCCTAATCGTGCGGAGCTCGTTTGGGAGGCAGTTATCCTTGGGAAGCATCCTGCCTAATTTTCTCTTTCCGAGAATCTCTGATGCCCTTCCTCCTCGCCCTCCCTTGACAAGGAAGCAGGGCAATCGCGGTGCGCTCCTACAAACGATCCTTTGATGAACAGCATTTCAGCAAAATCTTTGTACACATTCTTAATTATTTCCTTAGGTTTAATTGCTAGAAGTGGAATTGCCAGGTTAAAGAGAGGCACATTTATAGATCTGACTACCTGTTGCCAAATTGCTTTTCAGGCATGTTATGGCAAATGATTTCCCCCTCGCTACCTACCCCCCACCAGTTATGACAGTGCCCCTTTCTCTGCAGTCAACCAGTACTAGTATTGAATAAAGTAATATCAATTTGATACATAAAATGTCTCATTTTATTTTTTATTTCTATGATTAAAATGCATGTCTATAATCTATGTATCTCTCTGTACATATATGTAAATATATGTGTTTGCATCTATACTCTATATGTGTATATATGTACAGGTATCTATTTATCTAAAGGTCTACCTACCCATCAGCTATCTATCATCTATCTACTTCCTATCGCCTAAATGTCTACTTACCTATCTACTACCTACCTAATATATCAATCATCTATCATCTAACTATTATGAATCAATCTATCTATCCACCTATCTTTGTATCTTTAGTTGTTGTTGTTGTTGTTAGGTGCTGTTGAGTCGAGTCCGACTCATAGCGACCCTATGTACAGCAGATCGAAACACTTGCCGATTCTGTGCCAGGCAAACGATCTTATTTATGTTTAAGCCCATTGTTGCAGACACTGTGTCAATCCATCTGGTGGAGGGTTTTCCTCTTTTGCGTTGACCTGCCACTCTCCCAAACATGATGTCCTTCTCCAGGGATTGATCTCTC
>VMDO01036398.1:0-15199 GCA_007922755.1 Pedetes capensis
CTTAATGCTATAAACTTCCCTCTTAAAACTGCCTTTGCTGTATCCCATATGTTTTGGCATGATGTGTTTTCATCATCATTTGATTGTAGGAATTTTTTAAAATCCAATTTAATTTAATCAACAATCCATGGGTCATTCAGCATTGTATTATTCAGTCTCCATGAGTTTGTAAAGTTTCTGGAATTATTCTTGCTCTTGAGCTCCAATTTTATCCCATTACGATCTGATAAGGGACAGGGTATAATTTCTACTTTTTTGTATTTGTTGAGGGAGTTCTTATGGACTAGCATATGATCTATCATAGAAAACGTTCCATGTCAAGCTGAAAAGAATGTATATTCCTCATCATGTGGATGAAATATTCTGTATATATCTCTGAGATCCAACTGGTTTAAGGTGGAGATTAGATTTGATGTTTCTCTGTTGATTTTTCATTTTGATGACCTTTCTCTTGATAAAAGTGGGGTATTGAAGTCTCCCATAATTATTGATTTTGGTCCAATAAAGTTCTTTATATTCCATAAAGTTTGTCTTATAAAGCTAGGTGCTCCTATGTTTGGGGCATAAATATTAAGGAGTGTTATTGATTCTTGATCGATTGTTCCTTGTATTATAATGTAATGTCCTCCTTTGTCTCTTCTAATTAGTTTTGGAATGAAATTTAATCTATCTGAAATTAGTATTGCAACACCTGCTTTCTTTTGTTCCCCCCTGCTAGGTATACATTTTTTGAGCCCTTAACTCTCAGTTTATTCCAGTATTTGTGAGTTAGATGAGTTTCTTGAATACCACATATTGATGATTTCTGTTTTTTCATCCAATTAGCCAGTCTCTGTCTCTTAATTGGTGAGTTAAGACCATTTACATTAATAGTGATTAGTGAGTAGCATTTATTGTTATATACCCAATCATTTCCTGTTACTGATTTATGAATCATGTTTGCTTTGGTCCTTTCTTGGGTTGCAGTCATTTCATCTAACCAGTTCTTTGTTTTCCTTTATAGGGTTGTCTTAACTCTCCTGGATGTGATAGTTGATTTACAATCCTCTCCAGTGCTGGTTTGGTGGTTGCATATCACTTAAAAGCATCTATGTCATTAAATGTCTTATACTCCTCATTTATTTTCAAAGATAATTTTGCTGGATATAGTAGTCTTGGCTGGAGATTTTTTTTTTTTTTTGATTTGAATCACCTGTGCCCATTCCTTTCTAGCTTTCAATGTTGATATGGAGAAGTCTGTAGTAATTTTAATAGGGTTTGCTTTCTAAGTAATAAGGGGTTTCTGTCTTGCTGCATGCAGGATAGCTTCCCTGGTCTCTAATGACAGCATGCGAGTGATGATGTGTCTTGAGGATGATCTACTTAAGTCGGCCTTCAAAGGAGTCCTGAATGTTTCAGTGGTGTATATATCCATTTCCTGTACTATCTTTGGGAAGTTTTCCTTCAGGATATCCTTTACTAGATTTTGAAGGCCTCCAGTGGATCTTTCTTCTCCTTCAGGGATGCCCTGAATTCTTAAGTTTCATTTTTTCATTCTATCTAAGTTCTCCTGGAAATCTTTTTTTAATACCTTTATCATTGATTCCATTTCTGACTGTTTGTATTTAAGTTCACTTATGGCATCTTCAGAATCAGAAATCCTCAGCTCAGATTCATTCAATCTCGATGAGAAGGATTCTTTAGCCGAGTTCAATTCACTTAACTTGGATTGAGTTTCAAGGAGAGTTCTATCTTGTCATTTCTAAGTGGGATGATAGAATGGATTCCAAGTGAGATACTTTCCTTTCAGGGATTTCCAGAGTGCTTGTGGTATTCGTTTTAATTTCTCTTAGCATGTTTATAACCATGACTCTGAATTCCGAATCAGAGATCTCTAAGATTTAAGAGTCCTTCATGTTATTTGTTGGAGGGTTTTGCTCTGTGGGGCCTTCAGATCCATCCTGCCCCTTTGCGTTTTTTGAAGGTTTACTTTGTTTTCCCATAATATGTTCTGGGAAGTAGAATTCATCTTTCCTGAGTGCACAGAACTTCTCCCTCTGTTATTTCTTTGAGATTGTGGGGTGCTGAATCTCTGGTGCTTATTTGAACTTATAAGCTGGGTATATTCTCAGCTTTTTGGTCTGTGTGGTTCTCTCTTTAGTCCACCAGTCCAACTCCAAAGGAGCTAAGGGCTAGGGATGCGATAGATTTTGTTTCTCCTCTGTAGGGTGAGAAAGGGGGGGATCTGGTGACAGAAGAGGGGGAAAGAGGAGGTAGAGGAGAGGCTAATAGAAATAACTGTCAAAATTAAAATTAAGGTTAAGACTTAAGAGTAAAATAATTAATACAAAGTCACATATATAGCTTAAGAAAAAGAGAAGGAGAATAGAAAGAGGGAAGAGATTAAAACAAAAAAGGAAGAAAATAGAAAGAAAAAAAGAAAAAAAAACCACACGCATACACGCTCCCACTCACATATAAGATGGCTTGTAGTCAGGTGTGGTGGTATACACCTGCAATCTCAGCAGCTTCGGGGGCAGAGACAGGAGGACTGCAGGCCCAAGATCACAGGCAGCCTGTGCAACCCAGTGAGACCCTATCTCAAAAAGTAAAAAATATGGGCTGGGGGCACAGTGTGGTGGTCCAGCACCTACAAAGCAACCAGGTGCAAGACCCTGGTTTCAAACCCCCGTACAAAACAACAAAAACAAACAAACAAAAAAGCCCAAAAAACAAAAAACAAAAAAAAACAAAAACAAAAACAAAACCATGCATACACGCTCTCACACACATATAAAAACACTCGTAGTCAGGTGCGGGTGGTGCCTTCTTGCAATCCCAGAGGCTTGGGGTCCAGAGGCAGGAGGACCACAAGCCCTAGATCAGAGGCAGTTTGCGCAACCCAGCAAGCCCCTGTCTCAAAAAGTAAAAAAAAAAAAAAAAAAAATGGGCTGGGGGTGCAGCACGGCGGTCCAGCACCTACAAAGAAAGCAGGCGCAAGACCCTGGATTCAAATCCCCATACAAAAAGAAAAAGAAAAAAAATAGAAAGAAAGAAAAGAAAGAAAAGAAAAAAACCCTTGTATGTTCTTGCAGGTGGAATCTGCACTGTGGGCACCCAGTTCCACCAGGTGAAGTTGATACTGCGGGAAGTAGTGCTCCCTCCAGAACTCAGGATGGCAGTGTTTTCACGCAATCTGCAGGAGCAGTCTGTCTTAGTCTATAGAGATTTTGCCGATTATGTAGAAAATGGCGGATTGCCCCACAATGTCCTGGGTTTAAGTGGGACACCGAATGACCAAAGAGATGGTTCCATGGAATATTCTGTGTCTATTGTATTGTTTGAGAGGCAGTGGAACCTGTGGGGTCCTCCCTGGGGCTCTCCCTGTCCCATGTAGTTCGGGCGCCAACTCCCCAAATCAGAGATTTCTGGCCCAAAGCCTATAGCATGGAGGGAATATGGCTGCTATCATGGATTTTTTTATTGCAGGGCTTTCCACCCACTTGGGAGACCACTTGGGAGGACCAAATCCTCTTGTGGGTGGGATGATATTCAACACCCCCCCCCCGGAGAGAATCTGTAGCAGGTCTGTGACCTCTTTTCTTGTGGCTTATAGGCTAAGACTGGAATGTGATGCTTTTCTCTAGTTACAAACTTCTCCTCTACAAAGAGAGAAAGCACTAATGTAGGCAAACTGTGAAGCTGCTTCCAGGAGTGTTTGAGAGCTTGGGCTTTGCTGAGTTTGTGGCTTGGAAGTCCTATTGATTAGTTCTGTGGCCTTGAGCACTTGACTTCTCTCCAGGCAAATCCATTTCAATACCTAAGAAAGATTGAGCTCCTGGCCCTGTTAGATCTGGTTTCAGTAGGTCAAGAGGCTTGCCCTGTGTGCTGGCTGAGCACTGTGTGGCTTCTGTCTTCCTAGCCAGAGACACTGCTGCAACCAGGTGTTAAGAAAAACAGCTGCAGAAGCTGGCTCTTGATCCCAGCATTGTCAAGCAGTGCGAAATTGAACGAGGTAATTAATCTCATTCTACGACATTATTTCCAAGGAAATAATGGGGCGTTCACACAACTTTTCTCACAGTGTAGCTGTGAAGACTAAAAATGACTAAATACAAGTAAAGCACATAGACCAATGCAGGTTTATTGTTGTTACTACCATTGTTGTTGTTAGGTGCCATCCAATAGAGTCGACTCACAGTGTTCCTATGTACAACAGAACAAAACACTCCCTGACACTGCAACAACAGCATTGTTGATCCTGCATAGCACACAGAGATTGGAATCCAATGACCCAATACTTTTCACTTGGGAAGAAAAATCCTACAGTACAACTATTTCCAAGTCTTTCTTGGCTGTAGCCTCTGAAGCCTTCTCTCTCTGCCTCCTTCCTGTAGCACCCAGCCCACCCTCACTACCTCTTCTCATTTGCTTTAAGCCTCCCAGGCTCCACCTTCTTCCTTATGTGCTCAGCCAACTATAGAAGGTAATGACTTTGTAGGGGACATTGCGTGTGTGAGTGTGTATGTGTGAGTGTGTACATGTGTATTTCACAGTTACAAGGGCAAAGTTGTTTAGTGCAAAAACTAAAGGAGTTCTCACAGCGTCACCATTTGTGCCTTTTATAATGAGCGGGCCCCTTGTGTGGAATGAATGAGGTCACCAGCCAGGAGGGTCTAAGCATTCAGTTTAAGGAGTCTGGGAGGATCTCTCCTTTCTACCGCATCCTTTTTATTATATTGTAATTGTGTTTTTCCCTAAATATCTGCAGTTTTCAAATCATAATGATTTTATAAGAAGGAAGTCTTGGAATGAAATGGAAGTATTCCCTTTTCCTTAAGTATTTTTATTTTCTCCTTTCAAATTTTTAAAAAATTGTGATTAAGTATATTTTGGGCAGGCAGGGAGCATAAAACTCTGCCTTTTATTTGTGTGGCCTGACTTCAAGTCAGATAACTGCACATTGACAAGTCAATTGCACTATCCTAGGTCCTTCCACATGGACATGATATTTTCTTCCCAGCTCAGCGTGAGACTTGATTTGTTCCTTTGTACAATAACTTTGTGTCTGAGGTGCTTTCTGCAGGCAAGTCACTGCAGACCACTGTATGTCATTGTTGGTTACACTGATTTGAGAAGAGCTGTGTTGGGAAGTCTGGGGCAGGGTGGATATTGGAGAGTTCTCTGAGGAAGATACAGCTTCCCTGTGGCTTCTGCTGTTCATTCTTGGGATTTGCTGGGTGGCAGCCTGCCCAGCCCTCTGCCTTGGGGTCCATATCCTTATGGGACTTCCAAGCAATGCCAACCTCACTGGCATCAGTTTCCTTTCTGAACTGACAGTTTTGGGGACATTTCCTGGGTCACTGCATAGAAGGGCCATGGAGGACTGAATGGCCTCACTCTAGGGGATTAGATCAAGACATGGCCCTCTCCCAGTGACACCAGTAATTCATCTCAGATATAGTCAGTCCTGTGCTGCCTAACGCTGGTTCCATCAATGACAGTTCACATATATCGTGGAGGCCCCATAAGAAAAGGGGCTAGGGTTTAGCTTAGTTGATAGAGCGATGCTCTGTGTTTTGAGGCCCTGGGTTTGATCCCTAGCACTGCAAAAATGGGAGAAGGACCTGGCAGCCCACACCCGAAACAATCCCCCAAACAATCAGCCATGGAAAACCCTATGAATACCAGAGAAACACTGACATAGTGCTGGACATGGCACAGTGTTTCGTTCTGTTGTACATAGGGTTGCTATGAGTTGGACCTGACTCCATAGCATCCAACAACAACAAAATGTAAGATAAGAACAGAGTTAAAAGGTTTCCTCACCTCGTGGTACTGTTGTCATTGAAACATCACAGTGCCACCTGTGTGTGCTGAACAAACCCACTCCTCTGCCAACCACAGAAATGTAGCAGTCACATATAGCACAGAACACTTGATAAAGACAATAAACGGCTGTGATTGGGTTATATATTTAGTACGCTATACTTTTTATTATTATTTAGAGCACACTCCACTTACTGAAAAAAAGTTTCCTGTGAAACACTTGGCCAAGCTGTGCTGACTGTAGCCTCCTCCCTCTCCAGGTACACAGCCTCCCTTGAGCATATCGAGGAGCAGGTGGAGTCACTACCCAGAGCATCTCCTGTGTGCAGGGGCAGGTGCATGCAGGATCTTCACCTGGCGACAAGATTGCCTCAGGAGGCATTTCTCAGAATGTGGCCCCACTGTTAATCAGCTCATGACTGTGCTCGTCATGTGGCATCAAGCACTCCATCTCTGCTTCCTGCATGTGAAAATCCTTATTTTGAAAGGCTTTAAATAAAGTTGTGGTCATGTGTAATGTGACTTGTGGTTACACTTGTTATCATGACTCCAGTTTCCCCCACATTCAGTTCTAGCGAGTAGAGGAGTGAGTCCGCTACGCTTCCTATCTTCCGCTAAGCACACCAGTGAGCAAAGGGGCGGCCCCTTGACCTTCTGGATGGGCTGCAGGGTCCACTCTGAACACCAGGTTTTTAGACCCAAGGCAGTAAAGAGTGGAAGGCTGAAAATAAGCTGTACATTCCCAGTTTTTGTATCTGCTGTACAGCAGTTGGCACCAGGAAAATTCACAGCTTCAGCCGAAGCTATTGCTAATTCTTAAAGCATTTTATTTTACTCACCAGCACAAGAAATAACCAGCTTGATTTTGTGCCTTCCAGGTATATTCATCAAACCAGCTAGAAACACTGCAACCAGACACCTTTGCTGACCTTCAGAGATTGCGACCACTGTGAGTGTCGACCTTAGATGTCCTTTGCTTTTGCTTTCCACATCCTATTTGTACAACACATCAGACTACCCTGGCGGGCAGGACATTTTACTGTAGGCTTAAGAAGCAGTCTGCATCTTTGTGTTATAAAACAGTCACTATAAAATGAGTAACACAATTAAAAATAGGGCAAAGGTGATGAAAGGCACTTCATAAATGAGGTTAAGCCACTTGGAAAGTTTATGGCAAAATCTACGATATTGAACATACACATTCTCTGTGACCTAAGACCTAAGACCTAGCAGTTCCATTTAGAGTTATACCTTTCTCTCTCTCTCTCTTTCTTTCCTTCCATCCTTTCTCTCTCTCTCTCTCTCTCTCTCTCTCTTTCTTTTACTTCTTTCATTGTACTTGGGGGTTGAATGCTCTACCACTGAGCTGTGCCCCAGCTCATTTTTTATTTTTCATCTTGAGACAAGGTCTCACCAAGATAGGCAGGCTATCTCTGGTCTCAAACTTGTGATCCTCCTGCCTCTGCCTCCCAAATCACTGGGATTACAGGCATGAACCACTGTGCTCAGCCAAAAAGAGTGATATATATATATAACAACTTTGCCCATATATATATATATAATATGTTATATATACAAATTATATATATATATATATATATATATATATATATATATATATATATATGAAATTTTGCTAATGAATTGGCATCGCTTTTCTTCTGTGCCATGGAATCACCAAGGGCTCCCTGCCTGCCCATGAGATATATATATATATATATATATTTTTTTTTTTTTTTTTTTTTTCTTTTAGGGCAGTCCTGGAAGTCAGCTCCAGGGCCTTGTGCATGCTAGCCCTACCACCAAGCTACATCCCTAGCCAATGTGCCCTAAGATTTTATGTGTTGTAAATTTAATCCCCAAATTTATATGGTAATGGTATTTGGAAGTGGGGACTTTGGAGAAATAATTGGGATCAGGTGAGGTCCTAAGGGTGGGACCCCAGGTGGCATTACTGACTCTGTAAGAAAAGGATGAGAGAGACCTTAGCCTCTTGTCCGGTTCCCAGGGTGCCATCTGCTGTGTCATGCAGCAGAAAGCCCTCACCACATGCTGAGCAAATGTAGGGGCCTTGCTCTTGAACTTCTTGGCCTCCAGAAATGTGAGCCAAATATACTTTCATTCTTTATTATTATCTATTATTGGACTAAGACATACACAACAGAAATGTATACATATGTGCACCAAAAGACATGTTTTCAAGTCTTTTCAGTAGCATTTTTTCCTGGTAGTTAGGCATTGGAAATCAATCCAAGGCTCCCAATGGGAGAGGAGAGAACAAAAATATGTCATCTATCCATAAAATAGAATGCTGTCCAACAATATGGGTGAATCTCAGAAAACTTCTGAAAATAAGTTAGATTTGAATATTAACAGAAATTCAAATACAGATGGCAAGAATATATGTAGTCCTTAGGAGGAGAACAAGGGTTTGCTTTGGTGAGAAGGGGGTCACTGGGAAGGGCCAGAGGGAGCTCCCAGGCCCTGGCAAAGACTCGTGGTCATTCTATAGCTGTTTTTGCTTTTGGGAAAGGCATTGTGCTCTGTAGAATGACACTTCTGCACTCTTCTCAATCAACGTTACCTTCCAGTGAGGCTTAATTATACAGTGATAAACCAATAGGACACTTGGACAGCCTGCCTTTGTTTTATCACATGATGACACTCTGCTATTTGTTTCTCTATTACCTTATAGTTACAAATTTATCATGTCTTTAGCTGAAGCTATAACATTTCTTTCTGAAAAGAAAGAAAACACAGAACTACATAGCTAAATTTAGTCAGAAATCTGTTTTCTTCAAAAAAATTTGAATTAAGAATTTATAAGTTTTAAAATGATGCTCTTAACTAATACATAGAATTTGTTGTTATTGTTAGGTGTGGTGGAGTCGATGTTCAACTCATAGCGACCCTACATACAGTAGGTGAAACACTATTGTTAGTGCTTCTCTGCTATTCATAGGGTTTTCGATGGCTGTTTGTTTTTTGGGAGTGGGTTGCCGGGTCCTTCTCCCTAGCCTACAGCACCTGGTGTTCCCAGGTGGTCTCCATCCAAGTACTAACCAGGTCCCACCCTGCTTAGCTTCTGAGATCTGATAGGATTAGATGACATAGTGGTACCGCTGCAAGCTCTACACATAGAATAGACTAGTAAAATTAAAATGTAAGAGCAGGCCAGTCACTTTCCCATGCAGTTATTCCAATCCTGTTAGCCTATTGATGCCCAGGATTGTAATGCATGGAATTACAGGTTGGTTCTATTGCTTTTCTATGGAGGCCTGAGAAGAGGGACTGGGAACTGAGCCAGAAAGCGTGCTGAGATTTTACCTGCGCTAATGTGCCACTTGTGGTATGTTGGAAGTTTACAGTAATAATTAAAATAATTAAAAACCTCAGAAAGTCTGGGCCACCAGCTATAATTCTGGGAGAAATTTTGCTAATGAATTGGCATGGCTTTTCTTCTGTGCTACAAGACAGCCATGGAATCACCAAGGCTGTTGGAGGTCCTGCTCCCATTCTTTCCAAGAGCAGTACTGAAAACTGCAGAGATGGCAGGGGCATACTGCAGCCACAGGTGGCTGGGAGCTCTGGCCCCCCGAAGCTGGGAAGGCAGCTCTACTCTTTCTGGAAGAGACTTCTTAGCTTGGGATCCATGAATGGGCTGGAAGCATTGGGGATCTGATCTACAAGGATTTGATCTTTTCTATAGCCCTGTGGCATCTGATCCCGTCAGATCTCGGAAGCTAAGCAGGGTCGGGCCTGGTTAGTACCTGGATGGGAGACTGCCTGGGAACACCAGAAGCTGTAGGCTTGGGAGAAGGACCTGGCAATCCCCTCCCAAAAATCAATCTGCCATTGAAAACCCTATGAACAGCAGAGAAGCACTGACAATAGTGTTTCCTCGGTTGTACAGAGGGTCGCTATGAGTCGGATACCAACTCGACGGCACCTAACAACAACAACAACATTGTTTAAATATATATCCATCTATTTATTTTAGCCTAATAATGCAGATATGTGACATCAACTCATATAGTTCTGTAGAGCTTATGGGAAGATGCCACAGGTTAGACCATCTTTTCAAAGGCTGCCTTGCTCAGCCATTTCATCTTTATATTCTTCATGAACTTCTAGATAATATCCCTAGATCTTTGTTTTTTTTCACTTTTAGCAGTAGTTTATATTAATTGATCCCCACCCCAAAAGATAAGTCTTTACCTCACTTTCACTACCCCAAAGCACAATAGCTATATTTTTGGGTCATCCCTTGCTATACAATTGACCTTCTAATTAATTAATTAATTGATTGATTTTTGTGGTACTAGGAAGTTGAACCCAGGGCCCTGCTCATGCTAAGCGAGTGCTCTACCACTGAGCTACAGCCCCAGTCCCCTTTTTTAGTTTTTGTCTTGAGACAGTGTTCTTGTTAAATTGCATAGCTGCACCTGGCCTTGTACTTGCAGTCCTTCTGCCTCAGCCTCTGAAGTCGCTGAGACTACAGGCATGTGTCATCATGCCCAGCTCCTGACTTTCTAATTCTTGTTCTATTTATTTTGATAGTCTCTCTTGACTCTATGTAAAAATTTGAGATGCCTTTCCAGTCCTATTGTTTCTTCTACTCTTCTTCCTCTTTTGCATCTATGTGAAGTTAGGTACATTACCATTTTCATACACTTAGATCTTTGACATGTTTATATTACTTACCACTAAATTTCCCGTTGTTGGACATAAATTATCTCTGATATTAAAAGGTAATATACATTATGCAATTATGTATATAAATTTTAACTAATATACTGTCGATTCAGGAAATGTGCTAAGAATTTACTTCTTTTATAAGTAAATATCACAAATTAGGCTGCTTCAAAAATTTTATTTATCAAAGGGAAAATTGATTTTCTTATATGGTTTAAATTACTTAACATAATGTTTTATATGTTTGCTTCAGATTGGAACTATTATTTTCTTATGCAGATTTGCTTTCTCTTTACATCCTAATTATACATATTTTAAAATCCATTATGTGTCTTTACAAATCTTTACATTTTTCATATTACCAAATTATATAAACCATCCAGTCTCCTTTTCCCACCAAATACTCCTGTCTTTTAATTTGAACTTTTTTTTCTTCTAGGTCGATGTCACCTATTGTCAACCTGACATTTCTCTTTTTACTTTCCATGGTTTGAGACTGTGGTTTCTAGTATTAGTCTTCTTTTCTTTTGTCTTTCTTCTATGATATGCTGGAGTGCAAACTTAAGTAACTTTCTATGGAGAGACATCTTTGATAATCCCTAATGCTTAGAGATATATGTATTCTCTCCTCATACTTAATTGCTAGTCCATGTGGTATGGAAGTATAGATTAAAAAACAGTTTCCTTTTATCTTTGAAGATTGTTCTATTTCTTAGCCTATTATGATTTTGCCTATTTTATAGAAAATAAATTCTATTTTGATAGGGATATTTTAAATTCTCTATACTAATTGTATTTTGAAATTTTATAAATTCATATCAAGGAAGGAGGGTTTTCAATGATCAGGGTGGGGCATTTCATGTGTTCTTACAAACTGAGTACTCAAATCCATCTTTGCTTTCGAAAGATTCTCTTTAATAATTTATTTGACTAATTTTTCCTCTTTATTATTTTTGTCTTGTCTTTTAGGGAGATGTCTTAATTAAATAGTGGACTATCTGGATCTCTGTGTCCTTTATCATTTATTTATTTACTTATTTTTATTTATTTATTTATTTCTGAGATAGAGTCTCACTTTGGAACACATGCTGGCCTAGAACTCATGATCTTCCTGCCTCAGCTTCTTGAGTGTGGGGATTACCAGCATGTACCACCGTGTCTGGCCTTTTATTTTATAATATCAATTATGTTGTCTTTATCTTCATAAAAGTTCTTACTTCATTTTAAGTGCTATTTTAAAAATAATTTCAATCAAATTTTAATTAGTAAGAGCTCTTTCTTGTTTCTTATTAATTCACATTCCATAGCATTTCATTTTTGTTTTATGTTGTTGTTGCTAGGTGCTGTCGAGTCAGGTCCAACTCATAGTGACCCTCATAGGGTTTTTGATGGCTAATCATTTGGTTGCTTAGAGAGTGGATTGCCACATCCTTCTCTCATTTTTGTGGTGCTGGCGATTGAACCTGGATCCTCAGAGAGTGTGGAGCAGCACTCTATCCACTGAGCTAAACTCCAGCCCCTTATTTTATGTTGTTGTTGTTAGGTGCCGTCGAGTCGGTATCCGACTCATAGCGACCCTCTGTACAACACAGGAAACATTATTGTCAGTGCTTCTCTGCTGTTCATAGGGTTTTCAATGGCAGATTGATTTTTGGGAGGGGGTTGCCAGGTCCTTCTCCCAAGCCTACAGCTTCTGGTGTTCCCAGGCGGTCTCCCATCCAGGTACTAACCAGGCCCAACCCTGCTTAGCTTCCAAGATCTGATGGGATTGATGCCACAGGGCTACCGCTGCAGGCCCTTATTTTATAGGTATACTATATTTTCAGATCTATGGGTACAGTAATTATAATCTTTGTGTTACTTTTATTTTTTAGCTATTTGAATTTCCTTATTTCTTCTTGAGTTAATTTTTTTTATCTTGGTATTTTGTTTTCATGCCCTTGATTAACCTCTATGCCTGTGATCCTTGGTTATCTATTTGTACTTGAAAATATTGACCTTATGGTAATATGAATTTCTACCAACCTGCACATAGGTCTGTTTTGTCCAACAATTCCTTTTGGGTGGGAATTTTAGTGTGGATATTGGGAGGAAAATGGCATATTTATCTTCCTAAAATATTAAAATAGGGAAGATTTTCTCCTGAGTTCCAGCTCCTCCAAAGTCCATTACTTTTCTTCTATAAATATGTTCAATTTCATTAGAGAAGAAGAAAGCGTATGTGTGCCTGTATGTATGTATTTTCTTATATATATGCACATGTCACATGTACATATTTTCCTCTTGGCTGATGGTGTCCCATGTCAGGGGCAGCAGCAACTGGGTTATTGCATTTTACCTTCCACATTATTTAGTCAACCTCTGTGTTTTCAACCCTGTTTCTCATTCTTGTCCTTCTTCCTTGTTTGCTGTCTTCAAGTCAAAACAATGACATTATTCCTGCCTCATAAGATTCTCTGGGCTGTAATTTTTTCTGCCATTTCATCTGTCAACTCTGTCTTATGCATTTTATGTTTCTAAGACTTGCTAAAACATCTTTTGTATGGTTATCTTCATGTTGTGTCCTCGTGATTGATATGGTTTATTTGTTTATATTGACCCTCCGGGCTGTTACTTCAGTGCAGCCTTGTAAAAGACTGAGAAAAACTTATAGATATAGTTCATTGTTTTGAAACCAGAACTCTTTTCTCTATAACCATTGAACTTACTGGCTCAATGCCATTTTCAATATTAAAATTAAATTATTTAATAAAAATATTTCTTAATCCAAACACATTGCCAACCAACTAGTTTGCATTCATCAGCAGCAACAAGGTGTCTGCACTGCTCTATTTTTATTTGATTGGATCCAGGCCCCATTGTACACATTTGATGTGGTAATGTACTTTTCTGTGGAAACATGGCACTGATGGAGTTAGCAAGACCTACACCTTCCTATTTTCTGTGAATAGGAGGATTGATTTAAAAATCCTGGTGCATTACCAAAGTGAAAAATACCCAGAATAGACAAGCCTTATCTGGAAACATGATAAATTATTTATTGCTACATACCAAACCAATGAGTCCATATACATCTGATGGACACATGGAGGTTGAAATGTTAATGCTGGCTGAGAGCTTGGTGCCCAGACAGAAATTTGAAAGATTATTTCTGTTGAAGTGTGTCAAACATTACAGAATTTGGACTTCTTGGTTAACTATTGATGGGCATTGAAGGACATTACAGGAATGTCATTTTTCTCCAGTGCCATTTGCAGATTTCAAACTGGTGAGACCGTGGACATTCTTGACAAAGCCAGCCACTTGTGTTTGTTCTTTGTGTTATACTGACATCATCAAGCAGTAGTTCACATTTTGTGGGCTTGTTTTGGAATCTTCAGGGGTCCTGTCTTTTGTTGTTGTTTTTGTTAGGTGCTGTTGAGTCAGTGTCCAACTCATAGCAATCGTAACGTACAACAGGCAAAA
The DNA here is from genome assembly GCA_007922755.1 of Pedetes capensis. Lineage (NCBI taxonomy): Eukaryota > Metazoa > Chordata > Mammalia > Rodentia > Pedetidae > Pedetes > Pedetes capensis. The sequence goes on from VMDO01036398.1 coordinate 13,969, forward strand.
CAGTATTGTTAGTGCTTCTCTGCTATATATAGAGATTTCAATGGCTGATTGTATTTTGGGAGTGGGTTGCTAGGTCCACGTCCCAAGCCTATAGTATCTGGTGTTCCCAGTATCCAAGTACTAACCAGGCCCAACCCTGCTTAGCTTCCGAGATCTGATGGGATTAGATGCCATAGTGGTATGGCTGCAGGCATCCTAGTTTTTGAAAAAAAAAAAAAACATTAAAAAGTACAACAAAATGAATCATGTGTAGAGAAGAGAGACACAGGGTACCTGAGTACACGTTCCAAAGAACATAGGGCTTGGTGCTCTACCAAGCAGCGTCCACTGTTACAGAAGCAACCAGACTGGAAAACATTTTGTTTACTAAATAAGTACACATCTTGCTAAAGCCAAGTCCTTTTCTAGACTGTTTCTCAAGGAATAGCAACTAATATTAAATTTCCTGTACTTCTGAGAAAGTTTTCTGGATATTTCAATGGCTCTGTCTTGGAACATTAACCTAAACCTCAAGCAGAAGATTCACTTTCTTCTCTCAGAAAGGCTCATCATGAGCCTTGGCTTCCTTTGACTTTTTGACAGCACACACACACACACACACACACACACACACACACACACACACATTTCTGTTACAGGAAAGAGAGAGGTCTTTGCATTAAATCCTCTTCTATAAATATTGCTAAAATGTTGTCTTTTTGACCAAGCATCTTTGATAGAAGACATAGGAAACAATTAATTATGCAATCTTTTCAGTATAAGAAGTGTAATTTAGGTTATTGTTGTGAGTAAAGCAATTGAAGTGATTCCACAGGCTTTCTACTGACTAATATACTGACCTAACCGAATTCTTGCTAATAGTGGGCCAGGGTGATCAGACATTACTGGGGGATGGTGGAGGATGAGGAATTTGGTCAGACATCAAGAGTGGAGTGTTCTGGTTAACAAATATCTTGCAATATTTGTTTATTAACTTCAAGGAAGTTGGAGGAAGAAAGCAGAGAGACAGAGAAAAGGATATTACAGGCATGTACTTTTGAACTTCTGATAAACAGTGCTGTGGGAACAGAGCTACTGTTTCAGTACTGTGACTGGGATATTATTCTGGCAGATAATTAGTGATAGCTATTATTATAAAGATTCCTCAATTTATAAGATAAATGTGATTGAGGTTTAGAGAAATTAACCTTCCTGAGAACACACAGTTATAGACACAGCCAAGAGGAGTAAA
>VMDO01036399.1:0-15191 GCA_007922755.1 Pedetes capensis
TTCTTCTTCTTCTTCTTCTTCTTCATCTTCATTATTTGAGAGTGAACCCACACCCTTGTGCATGCTAAATAAGTATTCCACCCTATTCACACCCCAACCCCTTTTTTGTATTTTATTTCTGAGACAGAGTCTTATTAAGTTGTGATCCTCCTGCCTAAGTCTTCTGAGTAGTTGAGGATAAAGGCAAGTGCAACAGCTCCTGGCTGTATGTTTTGGTGCAGTGCTTAACTTTTGCTATATTTGATTTTGCTCTTTCCCTCCTTTTTTAATCCATCTCTCTTTTTTCTTACTTTCTTCTTTTCAGTTTCTTTCTTTCTTCCTTATTGCTTCCACTTATCCATTCAATGCATATTTATGTAGCCTACACTACATAAAAATATATCAAAAATAGAAATTTTGTCATGAATATGCAAATATAAATCTCATCGAGCTTATAGGATGCAATGCAACCAAATAATTACAGTAAAATTTGGTAAGTAGGAAAGTGGTATACATAGTGCTAATGGAAAATAATGAGTACTCACAATAGTGAACAAATGATAAAGATACCTTTCTTGAAGAGCAACATAGCATCTGATTATTCAAGGATAAATTAAATTTAGATGAGAGGTGTGAGGATGAAAGTATGAGGAGAAATGGGGAGAATATTGGGTGAGTTTGCTTTCAAATTACGTTTGTAACTCAAAATTAGAAAGGACGAATAGGAAAGGTGCTTCAGGAAGAGCTGTCGTCGTATTTTTATTAAAGGAATGGAATGGGAGATAGAATAGGTTTCAATCCTATTGGTTTATATTTGGGGAGTAGTGCAAGAATGGCATAGATATGAAGAATGATGTACTACTCTTCAGATTTTTAATTAAAAATGTCCAGTCCAGGTTTATTAAATTAAAGTATTTCTGATAGATTCATTTCAGGCCGATTTCCTAGTAATTCTGAGGGATTCATTCTAAATTGGCAAGTGGTAAGATGAGCTGGTTCTTAGAACAAAAAATGCATAGTATTGTCCAAGTCACTTTCTGAATGTTATGGCCTCTCTGGAAGATTTCAGCTCTTGGGAGAATTGATGCTAGGGTTTTCTACTCTCTAACAGGATGTCTAAATTTCTTAACATTTAAAAATTATTTATCTGGCTCCAACAGGATTGATTTCAACCCAATAGGTTAACAACAGATTATAAAATATGGATCTTCCCTGTCTTTGTACAATTGAATAGTTTTGTAAAAATCTTAATTGTTAAAGTCATTTCTCAGGTATGTTAAAAATATGCAATTATGTAGTAAATTATTACAAAAATTATAATAAATTATGTGTGACCTAAACATAGCAAGGTGATGAGGATTGTGTTTTGGTACCCTGCTAAAATTCAGTTTTCTCTAGAATCTACAACTATTGGCAATTGTACAAAATTCCTACCAAATATTATGAACTTCAGTTCTTGAAATGATACCTTAGGAATCTTGGGTTCACTTGTGGATTTTATTTGTTGTGAGTTTTTATATTCATACTCTGAGGTTATTTTTCTTTATTATCATTTGCCTCAATTTGGGTTGCATTGACAATTTTATATAATGGTTATGTTTGCATCAAAAGTATTGCATTCAATAATTTTTAGAACTTAATCTCTGAAACATATACAAATTGTTTTTCACATACGAATCAGCCACACTGCAGTTACTGAAGCAAATATCACTATGTTCTACCCTAATTTTTGCGTTGCTGTGACAACTTAGTAGTAGGGTATAATTGTGAATTTGTGGTAAAACATTTGTAGTAGTTTGAGTATCTCTCATCTGTCTGTCAGCTTGTCACACTGTGGCAGTTTGTATGTTGCTGTGCTGCTGAAGGCTATGCCACTGGTATTTCAGATACCTATAAGGCTACCCTTGATGGACAGGTTTCATCTGAGCTTCCAGGTTAAGATAGACTAGGGAGAAGGACCTTGCAGCCCACTTCCCAAAGAACAAGCCATTGAAAGCCTTATGAATAGCAGAGAAGCACTGTCAAATATAGTGCCAGAAAATGAGCCCCCTAGGCTGGAAGACATTCCAGAAATGACTAGGGAAGATTTGACTCCGCAGAGTACTGTCAATCTTAATGAAGAAAATTAACTAAGTCCCCTGGGACCACCATTTGCTGATGTGGCATGACTCAAAATAAAAAGAAACACTGGCTGTAACAATGGGCTCAAACCTAAAATGTTTGTGTGCATGGCACAGTGTTGAGTAGTGTTTCTTCTGTTGTACATAAGGTCATTATGAGTTGGATTTGACTTGACAGCACCTAACATCAACAGCAAATTGAGTCTATTTGAATTATTGGGCCCTTGCAAATTTATGAATGGCATGGTTTTATGTGTTACTTATTTTTTTCTAACATCTTTGTATGACCAATATCTCTTCTCATTTATAATATAGTATGTGTAAATTTGAAAGCTGCTTTTTCTATGGAAAAATTTTATTTATTCTCACAGAGTGTCCTTCCCTATCTGCATTAGTCAATATTCTTTCAGTTGAAAACTATACAAACTTATTTCAATCAGCCTCAAGCTAACAGAGTAGTTATTGGTTTATGTAGTTGAAAAACCATCCTCACAGAATTAATTTGATAAAGAAACCAGAGTTTCATGGCCTGTACAAGTATTAGATTGCCAACAGTAGTCTATCTCTGGATCTCCCCAATATCAGATTCTTTTTCTCTTTTTTATTAAGCATTTTGGTTATACATTTTTATGGCACATGGAGTGGTAACTCAGTTCATATGTACATTGTGCAATTACAAAATCATGATTGTTTACACTTCCATCTCAAACATCTTACAAAAACAAAAACAAAATTTAAAAATTGATTAACGTGTAATGACTTTTGAAAATAATTATGAGATATAGTATGATTTTTTTTAAAACCTTCATCTTGTATCAACTAAGCTAGCTGGGCTAAGGGTTTTTGTTAATTGTATATGGCATGGTGATATTCATTATGGAATTCTCATAGAATTACATCTTATATTTTGCACTTGTACTCTCCTTCTTTACTCCCATATGTTGCTCCTACTCACCGTCTGGATTTTCTCATCTACCTCCCCTTCCTGCTTATCCCATGTGTCTTCCTACTGGGTCCCTTTGTATTTTCCAATTTTAGAAATACATCAGTGTGTGTGTGTGTGTGTGTTTGTGTGTGTGTGTGTGTGTGTGTATTTTTTAAGGCAAATCTAATTCCTGCATGTGAGAAAGAACATGTAGTATTTCTCTTTTTGGATTTGAGTTATTTTGCTTAAAATGGTGATCTCTACTTCCATCCATTTTGCTACAAATGAGATAATTCCATTTTTCATATCAAAATGTTTAATCCAATCATCTATTTATGGCTTTTGGGCTGATACCATATTCTTGCAATTGTGAAAAATGCTGAAAAACATGGAAGTGCAAGTGTACCTGTGGTATGATGACTTGTCTGCCTTTGGGTATAGGCCTAGGAGTGGTAAACCTGGGTCATATGGTGGTTCTATGTTTAGTTTTTTGAGGCATTTTCATCCTGATTTCCATAAATGCTGTACTAATTTATCTCACTAGTGGTGTAAAAGAGTTTCTTTTTCTCCACATCCTTGCCAGCATTTGTTATTGTTTTTTCTTATACTAGCCATTCTAGTTGGGGTTAGATGATATCTCAGTGTAGTTGTGATTTGCATTTCTCTGATGGCCAAGGATATTGACCATTTCTCATATGCTTATTGGTCCTTTGAAATTATTCTTTTGAGAGCTATCTGTTGAGCTCTGTCTTCCACTTATTTATTGAATTATTTGTTACTTTGGTGTTTAATTTCTTGAGTTCTTTATGTTGTCATTGTTGTTAGGTGCTGGTTCTGTCCAGTCATGTCAGACTCATAGCCACCCTCATAGGATTTTCAGTGACTGATCATTTTGGGATTGCCTTGGGAGTGGATTGCCACATACTTCTCCCACTTTTGCAGTGCTAGGAATTGAAACCTGGAACTCAGAGACTGAAGAGCAATGCTCTACCAACTGTGCTAAATCCCAGCTCCTGAGTTTTTTATATATCCTAGGTATTAATATTCTGTCAGATGCGTAAGAAGCAAAGATTTTCTCCCATTCTGTGAGTTCTGGATTTACACAATTGTTTCATTTTCTGTGCAAAAGCTTTTTAATTTTATGTAATCCTATTTGTCATTTCATGGTGCTATTTTCTGGCCAGTTGGAATCTTTTTAAGAAAGTATTTGTCTATACTAATGTGTTAGAGTGTGCTCCCTACAGTTGATTCCAGTTTTACATCAAAACCTCTGATCCATTTTGAATTGATTTTCATACAGGGCAAGAGAAATGCATCTACATTCATTCTTCTACATACAGATATCCAGTTTTCCCAGTGTATACCTCTGGCAACATTATTGAAGATCAAGTGGCTGTAGCTGCATGGGTGTATATATGTGTCTTCTACCATGTTTCCTTGATCTTCATGCCCGTTTTTGTGCCAGTATCAAGCAGCTTTTGCCACTATGTCCTAATAGTATAGTTCAAAGTCAGGTATTGTGATGCTTCCTCCACTGTTTTTACTGCTTAGGATTGCTTTGGCTATATGCAATCTTTTATGCTTCCATATGAATTTTAGGATTGTTTTTCTATTCTGTGAAGTACATTATTGGAATATTAATGAGGATTGCATGGAATGTATATATTACTTTTGGTAACAGTCATTTGCACAATATTAATTCTTCTGGTCCATGTGCAAGTGAGGTCTCTCCCACCCTTCTTCAATTTCTTTCTATAGTGTTTTGAAGTTTGCATTGTTGTGGTCTTTAGGATTTTGGTTAGATTAATTGCTAAATATTTAATTTTTGTGGGATATTGTGAAAAGCATTGTTTTGATATCTTTCTTTTCCTGTTCACTATTGGAATATAGGGATGCTACTGATTTTTTTAATGATAATTTTGTATCCTGCTACTTTACAGAAGGAGCCAATTAACTCCAAGGATTTTCTTGAGGATTCCTTGTTGTTGTTAGGTGCCATCAAGTCGGTATCTGACTCATAGTGACATTACATACAATAGGCAAAACACTATTTATTGTCAGTGCTTCTCTGCTGTTCATAGTGTTTTTAATGGCAGATTGATTTTGGGGAGTGGGTTGTTGGGTCCGTCTCCCAAAGTGGATCCCTTGGGACTTTTTAAATATGGGATGAAATCATCTGTACTGAGGGATAATTTGACTTTTTTGAACCCTATTTGTATCCCTTTTATTTCTTTCTCTTGTCTTATTGCTTTGGCTAGGACTTCAGTCACTATATTGAATAAGAGTAGGGAGAGTGAACATCCTTGAATAATTCTTGATTTTAGAGGGAATGTTTTCAGGTTTTCCCCACTTAGTATAATGTTGTTAAGGTTTATCATATAGTTGTTGTTGTTGTTGTTAGGTGCCGTTGAATCGGTATCCAACTCATAGCGACCCTCATAGGGTTTTCAATGGCTGACTGTTTCGGGATTGCCTTGGGAGTGGATTGCCAGGTCCTTCTCCCATTTATGCGGTGCTGGTAATTGAACCCAGGACCTCAGAGACTGCAGCACAGCACTCTACCAACTGAGCTAAATCCCAGCCCCAATTGGTGTTATAACTCATACTTTTTTTTTTTTTAACATGTACACCCTGTTGTGCTTGGTAAATTTAGGCTATTCTGGTTTAGGATGTATTTCATTTGGAAAATAAGTCTCATGCCCTAAGATGAGACAACCATCACCTAATTTTGGCTTGTCTCTGAGCCTTTCACCTGGCGAAGCCTGTCCTAACTTCTCTGCCCTACTTTTTTTCTAATTATCAGTTTTCCAGCCGAAGAATAAGTGATGGGGCAACCCAATTGAAACCTAGTCTCCCCTAAAACATTTTCAAAGTGGAGGGGGTTTCAAGAGAACCCTATGGCAGAAAAGCCAGCTCTAATTGGCAAAAAATGAGGTAGTTCAATAGGCTGTGCACTCCAAATGGTTGCTCTCCATGAGGATAAAAACAAAAAGTATTCCTGCTGTGTGGACCTGGAGCTGCTGCCGACTTATCCCTGAGACTGCTCATGTACCTGAGAACACAGTGCAGGAATGAGGGCCTTAGATTAAAATATACAAAAATACAAAACCAGAATATTTATATTAAGAAAAAAAAGTTAAAATGTACAAGATACGTCATTCGCACACAGATAGTGCAGTTGGCATCCTAGAGAAAGTGGGACCCAAGGTGCAGTTATCCAGGGGAGCAAATAAATAAAATCACATTGGCCCAGAAAGGCATGGGAATGAGTGAGGTGCAGCAGGTCTGCAGCTGTCCCCCCAACTACCCTTTTTGCATGTCATCACAACCCACTGCTTGGGACAGTTTTATCATATAGAGCATTCATAATGTTAAGGTATGTTCCTTCTATTTTGAATTTCTTGAGGATTTTTACCATGAAGTGATGTTGAACTTTATTAAAGATGTTTTCTGCATCTACTGAGATAATCATATGGTTTCTGTAACTGAGTCTATTACATTTATTGATTTGTATATATTGAACCATTCTTGCATCTGTGTTATGAAGCCCATTTGGTCATAACGTATGATATTTTTTATGTGATGCTGTATCTGCAAGTATTTTATTGAGTATTTTTATATCAATATTCATCAAATAATCTGGTCAAATGTTTTCTATTCTTGTTATGCCTTTATCTGGTTTGGGTATCCGGGTGATATTCATTTCATAAAATGAATTTGGAAGTACATCTTCCCTTTCCATTTTATGGAGTAATTTGAGGAATATAATTATTAATTGTTCTTTAAACATTTGATAGAATTTGGCTGTGAACTCATAAGGATCTGGGTTTTATTTATTTTTTGAAGGTTTTTTACTATTACCTCAATTACATTATTATTATAGCTCTGTTTAAATTACTTATATACTCTAGACTTAATTTTGGTAAGTCATAAATGTTAAGGTCTTTATCCATTTCTTCTGTATTTTTTTGTTTTGTGGGGAGTACAAGTTCTTGAAGTCATCTCTAATAATGCTCTGTATTTCATTAATAACTTGTTATGACTCTCTTTGTTACTGTAGTTTTATTAATTTCGATTGTCTTTTTCATTTTTTGGGTTACTTTGGCTAAGTGTTTATCAATCTAATAGATCTTTTCAAAGAACCAATTCCTAGTTTCACTGATCCTTTGGATTTCTTTTTTAGATGCAATTTCAGTGATTTCTGCCTTGATCTTGATTATTTCTTTCTGTATACTAGTTTTGACATTGGAATTTTTTCCCGTAATGCCTTCAGGTGTATCATTAAGTTATGCATTTGTGTTTACCCTAACTTTTGGTTATAGGTACTCATAGCTATGAATTTATTTCTCTCACGAAACTGCCACTTCTGTATCCCAAAGGTTTTATTTAGGTTGTGTTTTCATTTTCATTTGACTGTAGGAACTCTGAAATTTCTTTTCTGATTTCTTTGATGATCTACCCATCTTCCAAAATTGTGGTACTTAATTTCCATGTACTTGTAACATTCTTAGATTCTTTTGCTATTTATTTCAAGTTTCATTCCACAATGATTGGATAAAACAGAAGAGGTAATTTCAGTTTTCCCATATTTGTTAACCTGCAGCTGTACTACTCTGGCATCCAATCCCATCAGATCTTGAAATCTAAGCAGTGTCAGGCCTCATTAGTACTTGGATAGGACACCACTTGGGAACAGCAGGTGCTATAAGCTTGGGAGAATGATCCGGCAGCCCACTTCCAAAAAAACAATCAGCCATTGAAAACCCTATGAATAGCAGAGAAGTACTGACAATATTGTTTTGCATGTTGTACATAGGGTTGCTATGAGTCAGACACCAACTTGATGGCACCCAACAATAACAACAACATATTTGTTGTGGTTAGTCTTGTGAACTAAGATGTCATCTATTTTAGAAAATTGCTCCATTTGGTGCTGAGAAGAATGTGTATTTTTCATTTGTTGGGCTGAATACTCCATAGGTGTCTGTTAAGTCCAATTGGTCTATAGTGTTGCTTAAATCCATGGTTTATTTGTTGATTTTGTGTTTTGATGTTCTATCTGTTGAAGAGTGTAGAGGATTGTTGTTGTTGTTGTTAGGTGCCATCTAGTCGGTATCTGACTAATAGTGACCATACATACAACAGACAAAACACTAATGTTAGTGCTTCTCTGCTTTTTATAGGGTTTTAATGGCAGATTTTGTTTTGGGAGTGTGTTTCCGGGTCCTTCTCCCAAACCTACAGCACCTGGTGTTCCCAGGCAGTCTCCTATCCAAGTACTAACCTGATCCAACCCTGATTAGCTTCCTAGATCTGACAGGATCAGATGCCACAGTAGGATGGCTGCAGGGTATAGAGGATTATTATTATGTATAACCCTGTGTGTTACTTTATGGCCAGTAGTGATGTTTTCTGTATGAAGTTAAGTGTGCTGGTATTTAGTGCATAAATATTTACTATTGTTATGTCCTCTTGGTTGATTGTTCTCTTTATTAATATGTGGTGGTCTTCTTTGTCTCTTCTGATTAATTTAAGGTTGAAATCAAGTTTGTCATATATCAACATAGTTATTCCTGCTTTTTTGTCTTCCCATACTTGGCATATTCTATTCTCTTATTATCAGTCTGTATATTATCTTCTATTCTCTTATTATCAGTCTGTATATATCATTTTGAAAGAAGGGAGTCTCTTGAAGGTAGCAAATTGTTGGACATTCTTTCCTAATCCAATTGGATAATCTGATGTTCTTAAGGGAAACACTAAGATGAGTGCTATTTAGGGTTATTATTGAAAGGAGTTTATTTTGTGTAATTTTGTTGATTGTTTTTCTAGTTGGTTTCAGTATTGATTGATCTTTACTTTTGTCTCCCGATCATAATATGGTTTTGTTAGTATATTAAATTGGATATACTTGCTCCTTTCATAGCATTCCTCTCATGGATTTTATTAATTTTTATGTTCTCACATTTGGTTTTGTCTTTCTTTCCCTTTTTGTAGGATTACCTTGAACATTTTCTCCAATGCTGATTTAGTGGTCATGAATCACTTAAGTTTATATTTTTCATGGGAAGTCTTTATTTTTCCATTTCTTATAAAGGATAGTTTTGCTGGATAGAGCATTCTTGGATGGCAGTTATTTGCTTTCATGTGAAATATATCAGACCATGCATTCCTTGCTTATAGGTTTACTGTTGAAAGATTTGACACTATTCTGATAGGTTTGCCTTTGAAGGTGAACTGATGTCTTTTCTTTTGCAGCCTTTAATATTGTTCCTTTGCTTTGTCGCTTTAGCTTTTCAACTATAATGGGTCATAGAAAGGAACTGTTCTGGTCCAATTTATTTGGAGTTCTAGAATGCCTTTGCTGTTTTGCATGTTACTTCTTCCCTTAGGTTTGGGAAGTTTTCAGTTATTATTTCACTCAGTATGTTTTCTGTGCCTTTAGGGTTAGTTTTGGCTCTGTCTTGTACATGTTAAATTCTTAGATTATGTTGCTTCATCTTGTCCCATATCTCTTGAAAGTTGTGGTCATATTATTTTATTTTTTATCCTTAATATCTGAGTAAATTAGCTGTATGACCTTGTCCTCCCCCCTGATAGTCTGCCTTCTGCTTGATCCAGTGTGCTTGTTACATTTTACTGTAATTTTTATTTCACTGATTGTGTTTTCAAATTCCAGCATTTTTGTATTTCTGTTTGATGTTTGTTAAGATTTCAATTTCTTTGTTGTATTTTTCTGCAAAGTTAGATCCTATTTTTGTTAAGTATCTAAACTGCATTAATTTGGTTAGTTGTGTTTTCATTGAGGCCATTTATCATTTCTACAAACAGACTTTTAAATTCTATGTCTGGTATTTTAAGCATTTTGTTATCTTTTATTTCAGTTATTTATCTGTTATGATCATCAGGGGAATTCTCTTTGTATTCTTTTTCATATTTCTTATGGTTCTAAGTTGGGTTGGGGGCATTACTTAGTATGATTATCTCTTCCTTATTTATTTAGGGTTATTCTTAGTAAAAAGTCTACTTTTGATGTCTTGATCCCTAGTATCACAGTGGACAAAACAATCTGATGCTATAATAATAACTTTGATCAAAATCACACTTATAATTATAGTTAACCTTATTTGGCATTGCCTGCAGCCATAGCCCTGTGGCATCTGATCCCAGCAGATCTTGGAAGCTAAGCAGTGTACGGGACTGGTTAGTACTTGGATGGGAGACAACCTGGGAACACCAGGTGCTGTAGGCTTGGGAGAGGGACCTGGCAATCCACTCCTCAAAATTAACCCATCATTGAAAACCCTATGAACAGCAGAGGAGCACTGACAATAGTGTTTTTGCCTGTTGTACACAGAGTCAGTGAGTCAGATACCAACTCGAAGGCACCTAACAACAACAACAATTTAAACAATATAAAATATATTTAAAATTATACACAAAATAAAAGAGAAAAAACAATGTAAGCATATCATTTCTCTTTTCTTTCTGCTCTACCACTTTTTTCACAAATAGATTTGGAAGGTATTGAAAGTATTGCTATGAAATAACTAAGTGACCTATAAGGGTAAAATTGTTAAGAATTTGGTAAGTGAAAGTGTTGAGGGTGACAAAAATTAAACAGATGTAAAGAAGGAGAAAAAAGAGCAGCAATAACAAAAAAAAAAATCCAAGAAAACCTCATGTAACAAAACAAACAAAAGGAAACAAAAAGAAAAAAAGAAAAAGAAAACCTAGTACATAGCACTATCCACCACAGTGTCTTCTAGGAATCTTTATCCTGGGGCCTTCCCAAGAAGCCCTTCCTACTAGCCAATTGCCTTCTAGTGCAATTTATAGTAGCTGAAAATATTACTGCTGAGATCAATCTTACAACCTGCAGGTTGGGCCTTCAAATCGCTCAGCACATGAACACCTTTGTTGGCTTCCCTGAAGCTATGCTCAAGAACATGGGCACTAGGAAAGTCCAGAGAATGAGTCTGTCTCCTTAGTTTCTCTGTCCACATCTTCCCCTGTCAAACAGAGTTCACACATTACCCACTTCTCAGCAGCCAGTGGCACTTGTTCCCTGGTTCTGTGCTGTTTCTGGTGCTCTGGTGGAAGTTTCAGGCCCTGTGTCTGCTCTCAGAAGGTAATCTTCACCTTCTTCCCCATCTCAAACCCAAACCAAACTCTCAGAGAGTGTTTTATCTGAGTTTACTAAACAGTTTAGAGAAAATGAATGTTATCTTATTCATAAAACAGATTAATTACTGGTATTACTTCATATAACTTATTCACAAAGAATCTCCTCTAAAGTTTATTCAATCTTTCCCCTAACTCCCTGGTCCATAGGTCTACTTTCTTGAAAACTTCTGTGTGAGCATATCCATCGATTCCTCCTTCACCCAAAGCTGCTCATTTTTTACTTAAATACCTCTCCACTAATCAGTATGTTGAGCAGATTGGACTCAAATTTAACTTAGAAAAACGTTCAGTGTCCGGTCCTAACAGCTGCATCATTTGCACACACAGCTCTAAGCACAGGCATACCTAAAAAGTAAGGAAAAATAATTCTGTAGGTAAGACCTCATTGAAAAATTCTAGGCTGTATATACTTTACTGTCTGCTCCTTTAGCTACCATTAACAGCAATCACACAACAAACATTAAAAATTAATAAATGTTAAATTCATCAATTGACTTAAGCTTTTAAAGCATCATTCTTTTACCATTCTCTCATCTTAGGAGGGCAAATAAGAGAAGTAAGAATTTCATTTTTCATTCCTGGAATCACATGTCTTTTTACTTCAAAGAAAGAGACAACAAATAGTACTACAACATATATTGGTCAAAGAGCAATTAAACTTAATGTATTTCAAAATATTTTTCTTTTTCTTTTTGAGATGGGATCTCACTATGTTGCCCAGGCTGGTCTTGAACTGCTGAGATTAAGCATTCTTCCTGCCTCAGCCTCTGGAGTAGCTGGGATTATAGGTTTGCTCTATTACACTCAGCTATGAAGAAATGTCTTCACTATCTCTAATTTTGCTTTTTTGGATCCACAAAACACCTAGTATGCAAAAATGTGTTAATAAAATGAAGGCTTTGACAGGAATATAAATTCTTTAAAATATATTTAGTGAATAAATGGAAGAAGCCATTCCTTGTCTTGCTGTCCACCCCCTCGAAAGACACTAGAAGATATTCCAATATGTTAAATAGGTTATCTCTAGTCTCAGAGAGATATTTGTTCAAGGGGAGTAATTAACAAAGGGACAAGGATCCTTTCCATACGTGGTAAAAGAGAAATTGATAGAAATTTTCACTTACTTTTCTTTACCATACTTGCTTAAATTTATTTTGTTGCTTCTATGTCAAACATGAGCTGGTTAAGCTTATTTTTTCTTTTAAAAACCAACACATGCAGCAGCAAACACACTTGCAATAAAATATAAATATGTTGCCTTTATACAAAAGTGAACCACTTTGCTGCCAAATTCTATAATGTCATTTAAAAGTATATATGCACACATGTAATATGAAAACAAACACTGGCACAATGAAGCAAATGTTCTGTTGGCAAGCTGCTGGCAACCTTCTGTAGATAAATAAGAACAAGACACAGAATCCCCCAAAGCACTGATTATCCAAACTTCAGTCCAGAATTTAGCATAGTGTTTGAGGAACATTTAAGGAAAATACAAAATTCATTGTTATTGGCATTTTAAAGTCCTAAATGAAACTGAAAGTAATTTTTTAAATTGCAGAGCTCATGACACCGAGCCCACATGAAATAGTTGGCATAAGTCTTCCTTTTCTGTTTCTTTGTGCTATACTCATAGTGAAGACAAGGAAGGATATCAGTAAGCATAAGAAATGAAATTGTTTTCTATAATCCCTTGGTTTGTGCCCTGTACTAATAATAGAAATTAACAAAAGATATATTTTCCTTCTTATTTTAAAAATTGCCAATAAATAGTTCTAGCACATTTTATGAAATTCAAAAGTTATAAAATTCAGTATTTTTCTCTCATTTTTGAAGAACTTAGCTCTCTATACCAAAAGGGAAATACTATTAGTATTATTTTGTTTTCCTTTGTGTGTATATGCATAAATGTATATTTATATAGGTAGATATACAGAAGCACACACATATATAAACATTCATATATTTGTCAGTGTTTATAGTTTTTCTGTGGATTAAGAGCATACAATGCATGCAAGGCTGAGTTTGATCCTCAGAAACACCAAAAAAAGTGCATACTATATATACTCTTTACCAACTTTCTTTATTCATTCAAAACGTTTTTGGAGATTCTCTATAGCAGTACATATAAATAACTTTCTTAATACGTTATATTCATTTATCTAACCATTCCATAGAATTTTTTCAGTAGTCAGGGGTTGAACCCAGGGCCTCACAACTGCCAGGCAAGTGCTCTACCACTAAGCTGCACCCCAAAAATGTTTTTTAATTTTGAGACAGAATCTCATTAAGTTGCCCAGATTGCTCCTGGCCTCAAACTTCTGATCCTCCTACCTCAATCTCTTTTTGAAATCTCTTCAATTATAGGCATGTGACATGATGATACTCCACTGAATATTTCCATGTTTCCTCTTAAAAGGCACTTTTGTCTCACCTAAGCTTTTGCTACTGTAAACAAGCCAACAAAAAGAAACAAAACCTCAAAAATATAAAATAAACAAACAAACAAACAAAAAACAAATTAACATGAATGAAATAACGTACACTGGATCTATTAGTAAATTTTCTTTGGCACATCTCCCAGTCCATTCTGATGTCTAGGAAGAAAAAAGTAATTTTTGCCTAACAGGAGTTTTTCTGCTTATTAAATGGTGTCACTCTTTTCTCTTCCAGTCCAGATGCACAAAATTTCTTTAAAGCTGATAGAGGGGAATTAGGCACGCTGAACCCATGATTTTATATACAGTCGACTTGAATTAAAACTTTATTTCACTTTTTACTGATTGGGATATATCATTCTACATTCTTACTCCCTATCTCATGCCTGTCTCTGGTAACTTCCCACCTCTGGTTTCTCTCCTAGACTAGGAGCTACAATTTGAGGATAATCAAACGCTGCTGTATATTTGGTATTTGAAACAGTATTTTTCACTGGACTTAATGTCAATTGCCATCACTGGGCTGTTTATTGATGTAGGTCTTTCGGGTCAGAAGCTTATTTTTTATTGGTGTATATTAATTGTACAAAATATTGGACTTCATTATGGTATTTTCATATTGTATGAAATGAACTTTTTGATCATATTTACCACCCCTTATTTCTCCCCTCTTTTCCCTCGTCCTTTCCTGTTGGTCCCTTTCTTTTTCCAAACAGTCCTCTTTCTACTTCCTGCCTTTTAAAATATATAGCACAAAAGTCAATTCAAAATTCAAACACTTTAATGTGAGACCTAAAATTTTGAAATTATGAGAGGAAAACACTTCAAAATTTAGGCAAAAATGCCGATTTCATGAATAAGAACTCCAGTAGCTCAGGAAATATTAGAAAGTATTGATAATAGGACTACATCAAGTTAAGAACCATCTACACAGCAAAGAACTACTCACCAAAGTGAAGAGAAGGGTTACAGAATGGGTTAGAAGCTTTAAACAATAGGTGCTAGGGTTGGTAGTTTCTGGCTATTCTATGTTATGCTCATGTTTGATTGTTAACAATAACTGTGACTAAGTTAAGTATAACTTAAACTTCAATGTTAGTCTTGCTAACATAGCCTAGCAAATAAAGAATGCTCACAATTTGATCCTCATTTTGGTTCACCTTCCTTTTTTTATTCACATTAATTAGGTAGCCCTCTAGAATATCTCTCAAAATTCACAATCCCCACCTCAGTTTCAACCATTAGCTCAATTGTGTTTTCTTTCAAATAGTTCCCAAGTGAGATTCACTTACTCCTCACTGTAACTCTCAATAAGTATTTCTTTAAAAATTCTAACAGATATTCAAATTCAAATAGTTATATCTGGCTTCAGCAACTTTTTGTTATAACTAACTTCACTTTTCTGGATATTCTATTATAGATTAAGAAAGAAGAGAAAAAGAGAGAAGGAAACAAATAAGAAAGGTGATGAGATTGCCAAGAGGGAATGTTAAGTAACACCAAACTTTCTCTCTCTCTCTCTCTCTCTCTCTCTCTCTCTCT
>VMDO01036400.1:0-15188 GCA_007922755.1 Pedetes capensis
TTCAATCTATATTGAGAAAGTCCAGCTCACTATGATTACTGCAACTCAATATGGAGACTATTTTTGGAGTGAGCAGTAGTATTTTAATCTAATCTAATTTTAGAATCTAATTTTGAATAGTTACTTATTTTTTTCTTGATATTTTGTATTTTGACCTCATATTATCCTCATTTATTCATGTACTTCATATGCTAGGAAGAATTTTATTTTATTTTGCTTTGTTTTTTAAATCAGAAATTGCCTTAGTCAATACTGTGTAAAGTAATCCATAGGTTCTTGTTACTAATATTTCTTTTTTGAACTTAAGATATTATCCATTTAGACATAAATGTTTTTCTAACTCTTAACTGAAGAAACAGTATGTATTTTACTTCACAAAATATAAATTGTCAGTTAAAGGTCTTTAAATATCTAGTGCCATCTTTATTCATAAAAAAATAACAAGTTATCAGGAAGAATTATGCTTAGACTTCATTGAATTCATGAGAGGTACATTTGTTAGTTTTTGTTTTGTAACAAATCAGTCTGATTCTACTAGCTTAAAATCAAATTAATTTACTTTGCATGTTTCTGTAGGTCAAAGAGGCAGATTTTCTGGACTGTGCTGACTCTTGTAGAGCTACATCATGTAGGAGTAGTTGGTAGGCTAATTAGCCTTGCAGACCATCCTCAAATGTTAGCAGTTTGCTCAATATCAAGGTGATGGTCTTGTGTCTCTTTATTTTATTAATTTTTTTTCAGTAGTTGGAGGTTGAATTCAGGGTCTTATACATATCTTGCAAGTGGTCTACCACTGGGCTACACCCCTAGCCCCATTTTTTTTTAATCTTGAGTCTGTGTCTTGCTAAATTTTGCAGTTTGCCTCTGGTCTCGAACTAACAATCCTCCTGCCTTCTCCTCCATGGAATACAGGTATGCATCATCGCACTGACTTCATGTGTCTGTTTTAAACAAGTGGGTTAGCTTACACTAATTCACACATTGTGGTTATAGCTTTCCAAAAAAGATTAATCTAAGGCAAGCTCTCATGTGAATGTGTTTCTTGAAGCATCTGCCTGGCCACATTACAAGTACTCCATTAACAAAAGAACTTTCATGTCCAAGCCTATATTCAGTGACCTCAGAAATTAAAAATTCATTCATTCATTTTGCCACCCAGAGTGAAGTGACAGCATGTCAGAAAATCAGATGATTATAAATCCTAGGGACTTAGATACGAAGGGAACTGAATGTGTGGTTCAAAGAACAGAGAACAATGGGTATCAGACATCTCAGCAGGTGTGGCCTGCAGGCATGTATATCTTTGGCAGAACAATGCACAGACAAGCCAATGTGGACATATCCTGGTGACAATAAAAAAGCGACCATAAATATTTATCTGCAATTTGATGTGGCTCCGTAAAGATGACTTTTTATTCTGATAATTGTTATCTAGTTAAGGTTTTGCAAGTTATTATACTTAATTCTTAATAAGTGTGCATGTACATGCCCACAGGTATATACATGAAACCACTTGCAACTACCCTTAACTGCAGATGTTGGCCCAAAAGTGACGCTTGAATACAGGATTCATTCTCATAGGAAAGATCCTCTCGAGTGTATTTTCAGATCCCCTTCAAATCAGAAGTGAATGTAACAAGTGCTGTTTATAGATAGGCAGGATTTTATGGAAGAATCTAGATGTTTGAAATGCAATTTCAAACACTCTCTCCAAATAAAATATAATTCCACACAAATAAACCTGATACAGTTCCAAACTGGGCATGGTGGTGCATACTTGTGATCATAGTACTCAGGTGGCTGAGAAAGGAAGGGTGCTAGTTTGAGATAATGCTAGCCTGGGCTATGTAGTAAGAATGTAGATTGTTCAAAAACAACAAAACAAAACAGAAGAAAACAAAACAACAAAAAGACACAACTCTTGTTTAAGAGAAATTAATCGCTAACTTTTCTATTTCAAATCAGGTATACAAGCATTAATCTGAATAAACGCTGTGATTTATCTTCTGTATTTAAAAAATAATCTTTATAGTCAAGAGGTCTCCAAAACTAATTATCAACTGTTTCATTCTCTGTGTACCTACAAAGTATGTCTCTTAAAACTCTTTTAAAAATTGACTTAATAGTCAGGGGTTGTGGTACTCGCCTGTAATCCCAGTGACTGGGGAGGCAGAGGCAGAAGGATAGCAGATTTGAGGCCACAGGCAACCTGTGGAACTTAGGGAGACCCTGTCTCAAAATAAAAAATTAAAGAGTTACAGCATAGTGGCAGAACACTTGCAAAATAGATTCAAGGCCCTGGGTTCAGCCCCCTAGTACCTAAAACAACAACAACAATAGCAACAACAAAATGACCTAATAACCACTGTGCTACTCTTAACTTCTATGAGATAAACCTTTTTAGATTTCACATATGCATGAGATCATATGGTACTATGTCTGTTGTTGTAGGCCTGATTTATTTTACTTAAAATAATAAAATAATATGCTTGATTTCTGCTTTGTCATTCTAATTTCAAGTAAAATAAAATTGAAGGTCTAAATGTTTTCTCAATATGTGAATAATTAAGAATGTGCTATACTCTTTTCGCCTGCAGCTGTAGCCCTGTGGCATCTGATCCCGTCAGATCTCAGAAGCTAAGCAGGGTCGGGCCTGGTTAGTACCTGGATGGGAGACCGCCTGGGAACACCAGAAGCTGTAGGCTTGGGAGAAGGACCTGGCAACCCCCTCCCGAAAATCAATCTGCCATTGAAAACCCTATGAACAGCAGAGAAGCACTGACAATATTGTTTCCCCTATTGTACAGAGGGTCGCTATGAGTCGGATACGGACTCGACGGCACCTAACAACAACAACAACATACTCTTTTCAGTGACTGGCAGGCCTTTGTACAAAATAATTCAAAATAAGGCATTAATTCAATAATTTCAAATGACTTTACCTAGATAATATTGATAATCCCATAAATATTCTCTTCCATTTATTTAGGACCATGATTTCTGAGGTAATGCAATAGCATTATTCAAATTGTCAGAATTTTCCTCATTCTGTGTTATGAACACAGAAGTCTCTCTCATAGTATTTGGTGTGTGTGTGTGTGTATAAGTTTTAATATATTCAAAATATTTTATAACTATTTCTCCCACTTTGTGGGTTCAGAATTTATTAGTATTTTATACTTTGTGTTTATCTAAGTAGTGGATCACCATAGCTCCACTTATAAAGATATTTATTTATTTATTTATTTTGGGGGTACTGAGGGTCTGAACCTATAGGACCCCAAATTAGGATCTTCAAGGAGAGAAGCCCCAGAGAGACACCAAGTCACGGATCGATGCAATAAACATGAGGCTTTATTTCCGGCGCCGGGGTTAACCCTCCATAGAGTCTCCCAAGCAAGGGAAGGAAGGTGACCCCAAAGGAGAGGGGCTTGGGGTTTTTATACAGTTTAAGGGATGGCAGGAAGACACAAGGAAACTAAGTTTCAACTGTCTGGTCTGGATGTCCTATGGCCAGTACATTTTTATAGTTAATCTGTTTATCTCGAAATTTCCTGTATAGTTCCTCTTCAGAGAAAACCCCCACCCCTTGCCCGGGTCAGGAAATTGAAACTTGAGCAGACTTAATCATACAGGAACTTTAAACAAGCATTGTAACACTTCACGTAAACATTTTGAATTGTTAGTGAGCTCCAAGCATTCACAGGGAGGGGGAGGAGGAGGTGGTAGTGGTTTTTCAAACCCTGGGCCTTGCACATGTATTGCAAAGGCTTTACCACTAAGCTGCATCCCTGGCTCCTATTGTTCTTTTTGTCCTGAGACAGGGTCTCCCTAAATGCAGACTGTATCTGGCCTTGAACTTGCCATCCTCTTGCCTAAGCCTCCCAAGTCTCTGGGATTACAGATGTGCAACTCCATGTTCTGCTAAGATATTAATTTTTACTCTGTATTATGGTGATATATCTATCTTGAAGGAAAAATCCACACCCCATGTCTGGAAATGTCTCATTTTGGCAAAAATGTATCAACATCTCGATGACCATTAGCTATTAATTAATATACAATTTATATCCAAGCATGTATTAATCCTATCACCAAACTTCAATCTCATATTACTAAATGGATGTAATGATCTTTGATAAATTTAACATTTCATCTCAGTTCTACTTTAATTTAATAATGTAATTATTTGATAAATTTGATAAATTTGATAAATTTTCCAAAAATATAAAATTCATTGGTGTAGCTTAAATTCACATCTTCCTATTTTAACAGACAAAAACATATATCTATGAATACACTGTGAATTTCTTGTTTCTTTGAATATATATATAATTTTAAAAATATATAAAAGGTCTTTTCCAAAGTTTAATGTTGCAATTATTGAGTTTCCATCTTATGCTACAAATTAAAGCATTTCTTGGAAGGTAGCAAGTGCTGGAAAGAAGAGCAAGGTAAGTTATTTTACAGCAGTTTGGAGAAGTTCACGTCATGAGTCAGATAATCAAGAATATACTGTTTTCTGTACAACTGTGCACATTATATTAGTTTTTATTGCTGAAATACTAGTTACTGTAAATTCAGCAGAAAAAAATAATAATAGCAATATGCAATAGTCGTGTACAGTTCTATTGGTCAGATGTCTGAATGCATCATTTCTGGATCCTGTGCTCAGGATCTTGAAAGGCTAAAATGATGTTAGCTTGGCTGTATTCATTTCTAAAGGCTCTGGGATGTAATCTCTTCTAAGCTCATTCAGACTGCTGGCAAATTAATTTCATTGCCTTTGTGAAATGGAAATTACTGTTTTCCTGCTAACTATGTGCTAAGGCTCACACTCAGCTTCTTAGATGGCAGTCTTCCTCATCAGTAGTTCACAGTATGTTTTTTTTTTTCCAGACTGATAGAGTTTATTTCTGATTAATGTTTATTCTTCTAGTCAGAGAAAACATTCTGCTTTCCAAGGGCTCATGTGATTTCATCAGGTCCATGTAATAATGTTTCCATTTTAAGATTACTTGTGACCTATAACAAAATCTAATCATGGAGTATAGTACATCATCTTCACAGATCTGCAGGTTACTCAGGGAATACACTCCAGTTTAAGGGAACTCTTGAAGGCCATGTTACTCTCCTGACAGACACTAATGACAGAATATTAATTATAGGTATAAGAAATGTTCTTGTACATGCTTTATCTCTAAAAGTTGCAAGGATTTTGGAGATGTTTGTAAGGTTATGGTTGAATGTAAAACTGAAAATTGAATATGTGAGTACTGATAAGAATATATAAAAGAGACTTACCTTCTGCTCTCCATTTTCATATTTGACTTTCCAGCACATTTATGATAACCTAATCCCTGTCAGATATTGTATAAAAGTACTGATAACACATATCAATTAGTATCATTTGTACCATACACAAAACAATATTGTATTATATGTTACATTCATAATACATCAAAGTTTCTCATTTAAATAACATATCAATTCCATGTCTTAACTAAAAACAGTGTTTACAACTTTATAAAGCACTTGCATTCTGGAATCTCTATCATATCTACTTACTGACTAGCCAGTTTTTCATAAGCCCATTACTATCTTTAAATATCTTGCCAAATATATCCAATGAAAACCAGTGCACCCTGTGAAACTATGTGTGATCCCAAGATCTCCCATCGTTATAGACTTTCATTAGCATGTCTCCATTGTGGACAGATAAGTAATCAAAGAATTTGCCCATGAATTATGTATACAAATATATTTTGCTTCCCATATTAGTTTCTTGCTTCCTGTACTATGTCAATACGGCATTCCCCTGTAACCATAGGGAATAATTTTTAGACCCCTAGTAGGTGCCTGAAACCATAGATAATATTGAACTTTTTTATAAGCAAAGTGGATCATAATTCAAAAGGCTACTATTAATGAGTGGATAGTACATACTGTGTGGATACAGTTGACAAAGGAATGAATCAAGACACTGCTGGGATAGAACAGGACAGCATTGGATTTTGTCATTTAACTCAGAAAAGGTATGCAATTTAAAACTTACCAATTATTTATTCCTGGGAATATTTATTTATTGCTGGTATCTTAATTGTAGAAAGTGGAAATGCAGATCAGAGAAAGTACTATCAAATATATACAGTGTATCAGATTTTTCTTTTGTCACAACCACTACATGAAATGAATTCTACACTCATTTTACATACTCAGTGCCTGTGAGGTCCTCTGCGATACATAGGGACCTAAGCTTCTAGAGGTTCTGGAAAAACTGATCATCCACAATGTTGCAGAAGGAACAAGGATGAAGGAGGCACAATTGTGACCTTAAAGGCTGACCTAATTAAGACTCCCAAAACAATCCTGAAAAAAATCAGCCACTGGAAACCCTATGAATAGCAAAAAAGCACTGACATGGTGCCAGGCATAGCACAATGTTGGGGAGTGTTTCTTTCTGTTTTACATAGGGTTGCTATGAGTTAGAACCTACTCAGTGGCACCTAACAACAACTATATATGCAATAGCATAGCCACTGAATGTCTCTGTCCCAGGTCAGCTCAACAAATTGCCAAAAGAACAAAAAGTTAAGCCAATAACATCACCTCAGGTAAAATCGTAGAGATGAGCCATAAAGATATTTATAATTTGAGTCAAGAACAAGTTTCATGATTTTTTCTGGACAACTGAGGCTCTATATTCTTGCATTAATTGGTAAATTCATTCATTTATTTTCCCCATTGTATTTCATCTTTTCTTAATCAAAGAGACCCATTATTCTATAGGAATGGCTTTATAATAATACTCTATGCTTTCTAGCGGTGGGAAAACTTGAGAGATTGCTCCTTTATTTAAAAACCTGGGTTTCATATTCCAGTCTTATTTAGAAGCTTGAAGTCAAAACTTTCTGACACAAAGAATTTGCAGATATGTTCTTCATATTCTATTCACCACAATCTTAGGAGGCACTTCTTCAGTAATATGTAATTAAGTTTTTGAGAATGGATAATGAGACAGAGTATGTTAAAAGTACTATTAGATTATTCACAAACAAATTTCAAAACAGCTATACTGATCTTTCTAGATTAAGCCTGTGTAAAGTATGAATAAAGTGGGTAGAGTGTAAATTATTATAAAACTTTGGACGTTGATATAGAATTGTCTACTCAAACTGAAAAAACCTGTAACTTCTGAAATAGCTGTTCCATTTCTAGATGTATTCTCAAAAGAAAAAGGTACATATTATTAACAAAGGCAAGCACCAATTTTATGCATTATTTATAGTAATGTAGCAAACAACACTTTCCATCAGCAGAAGACAAATGAATGAATTATGGTGTGCTCCTTAATGGAGAACTCTACAAGAATTGAATAACATATTGCGACAAGCAAAAACATGGCTATGTTTTAAATATATAATGTGAGAAAAAGTAAACAAATATAAATTGAAAGTGTATGATTCCATATATGTAGTGTATAAGAGTGGGCAAAATTATAATGCTATAAATCCAGATAGTGATTATCATTGGGGAGAAATATTCAATAAGTGAGAGGCTGCTATATTTGGCATATGACTGGTTTGTGTATCCTGTACAGCTTCACGTGTTGAATTTTAAGCTACATTGTAAGATAATAAGAGGATGGAAACTTTCCCAGATTATGATGCTTAGAGGTCAGGTCTTTTATAAGTGATTAGGATTAGACAAAGTGATTAGGGTGGTTTGTTGTTTTTGTTAGGTGCCATCCAGTGGGTGCCCAACTCACAGTGACACTATGTACAACAGGTGAAACACTATTGTCAGTGCTTCTCTGCTACTCATAGGGTGTTTAGTGGAAGATTGCTTTTTGGGAGTCGATTGCCGGGTATTTTTCCCAAGCCTACAATACAGTCTCTGACATCCTGAGTTCAATTCCCAGCACAGCAAAAATGGGAGAAGGACCTGGCAATCCACTCCCAAGGCAATCCCGAAACAGTCAGCCATTGAAAACCCTATGAGGGTCGCTATGAGTCAGATACCGACTCAATGGCACCTAACAACAATACCTGGTGTTCCCAGGCAGTCTCCCATCCAAGTAATAACTAGGTCCAACCCTGTTTAGCTTCCTCGATCTCATAGGATGGGATGCCACAGTGGTGCTGCTGCAGGTGACTGGGGTGGAGCTTCCATGAATGCATTCCTGTGTCTGTAAGAATTGGGAGAGAGGCATGAGGGAAGGACCCACACACCTACATGTCCTTTCTCTTGTCACTTGGTGCTCCATACCACTTCAAGATTTTGCTTGGTAAGGGCCACCATCCTAGGCAGCCCCATGAACTTACACCTTAATAACTGAGTCGAAATAAACTTTTTAAAAATGAAGTACACTGGCTCATGACATTTCATTATCGTAATTAAAAAGATGGACTAATACAGAGGTCCTTGGGTGTTTGTTAGTAAGTGGTTCTATTTATAGACATTGATAGTATTTCATGTCCTAAATTTCTTTTGTTTTCTTTTCTATTCTTTTCCAGTACTGGAGTTTGAACCCAACACCTCACACATACTAAACAAGTGCTCTACCACTGATAATGCACCCCAAGCCTAATTTTTATTTATTTATTTTTGAGACAGAGTGTTACTGAGTTGCACAGGCTACCTCTGGTCTTACATCTATGATTCTTCTGCTCAGCATCTCTAGTTGCTGAGATTACTGGTGTGCACCACAGCACCAAGTTTAATTTTTATGCAATTTCAGGTACCTGTGTATCCAGCCCTAACTTGCAGATATGTTGTTGTTGTTAGCTGCTTTTGAGTCTTTGTCTGACTCATAGCAACCCTACCTGCAACTGGTGAAATAGTATTGTCAGTGATTCTCTGCTATTCATAGGGTTTTCAATGACTGATTGTTTTTTGGTGCATAGGTTGCCTTGTCCTTCTTCCAAGTCTAAAGCACTTAGTATTGCCAGGTAGTCTCCCAACCAAGTACTAACCAGGCCTGAGCCTGCTTAGGTTCTGAGATCTGACAGGATGGGATGCTGCAGTGGTATGCCTGCAGGTAACTTGCAGATATAGTAAGACATAAAATAAAAGAAATAAATCTATTTATGAAGTGTTTCAGCCCTGAACATTTTCAATGGTATATCTGTGTGCAATAAAAGAATATAAAAGAATACTTCCAGGTGTACTCAAAAGCATTACACTCAAAAGTCAATATTAGCATATTGATCATTGACATAGCATATTGATCAAATAAATAGCCTTGACTTTTATCTACTCTAAGCAATATTCATTTAATTGGGAATAAAGTTCGGTGTGCCTGCAGCCATAGCACTGTGGAGTCCAATCCCATCAGATCTTGGAAGCTAAGCAGGGTCAGGCCTGGTTAGTACTTGGATGGGAGACCACCTGGGAACACTAGGTGCTGTAGGCTTGGGAGAAGGACCTGGCAACCCACTCCCAAAAATTAATCAGCCATTGAAAGCCCTAGGAATAGCAGAGAAGCAAGGAAGCATAGTGTGTTTTGCCTGCTGTACATAGTAGCTGTGAGCTGGACACCAACTCAGTGGTATCTAACAACAACAAATTTTGGTATGGGGATATGACAGTGAAAATTTGTGTACTAAAAGCATATTTTGGGATGCTTTCCTTATGTTAGAATGTGGTGCAACTGGAAGGTTAAGACAGCTTTGCAACATATTCTCTGGGTTAAAAGTGAATCAACAATTCCTCTTCTGATTTCCTTTAAATCTGTCCTTGGGTATATGTCCCTTTGCAACTAACATTGCAGTTACTGTCAAAATGAGGTGGTGCTAGTGGCAAGACGAAGACAGACTACTAAATTTGGATTTGAGCCTATGTAAAAAGAAACTTCAACTCGGTCTAATCTCCTATCACACCAGTGATTTAGGATACGTTTTATGGCCAAAGTTAAAATAATATTGCTTTTATGTTCGTAATCCGTAATGTGTATTGGGGAAGTGTAAAGGGGTGTGTGTGTGTGTGTGTGTGTGTGTGTGTGTGTGTGTGTGAGTGTGGTAACCTGGCCTCACTGGAGAAGTTTTGGGAGGATGAAGTTTTGGTTTTATGATCCTGAATCTGGCCAAATCCACCTACCTTAAAAGTAATTACAATGTCCTACAAATACCTATTCTTGATAAATTCACATGTTGTCATGGTTTGAATCTAAAATGTCCCCCTAAAGGTCATATACTGGAACTCTCGGTCCCCAGCTGGTGGCGCTGTCATAGGAAGTTATGGAAACTTTTGGATGTAGAATCTGGCTTTGTGTAAATTGGCCACTGGAGGCAGACTTTTGGAGGTATTTCTTGGATCTACTTTTCTGGCCATTCTCTGTGTTCCTGTTCAGCAAGACATGAGGAAGTTGTCTGCCAAGTACTTTGCCACCTGCCACTGCCACATCTGTCTTGCCACCATAAAGGACTATGATCTTCTAACCAGGAGCCCCCAATATGTATTTCTTCCCATAAGTTTGCTTCAGTCAGCATCTCTGCCAGAACAATGTAACAGCTGACTAATGACTAATGACTACATTTACACACGTTTGCTTAAAATATAATAAAACAGAAAATAATGACATATAAACTATTTAATAGTATATTATAGTATTAGTTTTCAAATTGTTCCTTTAATCCAAATTTCCAAAGACTATTCCTCCAAGGGGGTGGAAATTAGCAAGATTCAAGCTACAGTGGACTTATCTTCCCTTAATTCATCCTGAACAGTTCCATATTGATGTTGTTTATTTACTCAATTTACATAGGAGCTTTCTTTCAAGAGAATGTGATGAAGATGAAAGACAAAATTTAAACTAATATCATACAATAATACTTTTCTAAGTGGAACATTGGTATCAAGGATTATATTTTCATTCTTTTGCACCACAGTAAAACTCTATATATTAATTAGTAGATAATTATAATACTCTTAATTCTAAGTAGACTTTTAAGTGGCATTTTAGACTTTCTATTCTTTATACATAATAAAATAATTCATTTGAATGCTGCCATAACTCATCAAAAAGGGAAAAAAGCTAAAAAAAGCAGAGGATGAAGGTACACATACATTGGTGGCTGTTAACACTGTAATAGAATTTCTTAGTCTTATTTGCCTGAAAGCAGTTTAATTCTTCACTAAAAGTCCTGTGGCTACATTCAACACAAAGAAAAGGAAGACAATTGTTGATTTACTAGACTACTATGTCTCGGTTATTTTAAAAATTGTTCATCTCTCACTTGTGCTGTCATTCTTTTCTCTTAAAATATTCATTCACTTCAGAGAACATATCCTGTGAGAAGGGTTAATATTACCCAATCTTGACTGTTCACTTACGTTCTAAACTTGTATCTTTCAATATGTTTATAGGAAAAAATGGGACAGAAAATATGCAAGAGGAAATAAATGATAGATAAAACAACAAGTGAAGAATAAAAGGTCAACATATAAAATATTTTTGTTTTTGTCAGGTACCCTCAAGTTGATGTCTGACTCATAGCAATACTACATACAATAGGCAAAGCAAATTTAATTCGTTAGTGCTTCTCTGCTGTTCCTAGGGTTTTCAATAGTTGATTGTTTTTTGGGTAGTCCGTTGTCAGGTCCTTCTCCCAAGTCTACAGTATCTGGTGTTCCCAGGTGGTTTCCCATCCAAGTACTAACCAGGCCTGACCCTGTTTAGCTTCTGAGATCAGACATAGTCGGGAGCCGCAGTGGTGTGACAGCAGGCTAAACATATTATTAAATAATTAAAAAATAAAACAAGTATTAACTTACAAATGTGATGTCTTCTTGATATAGCATATCAAGGACATTACTAGTTCATGATTAGAGTAATGACATGCCCTTGTTTTTAAGCAATAAAACACCTGCCTGTGACAATGGGCTTTATTCCCCTGCCTCTCATTGACGGTACATTGAAATTGTACTGCCAAGTCTCAGTATTAAGTAGTTATAGAGTTTCCAGAACAATTTTTAACATGTATTGTAAAAATCCCCAGTGATAAAATTCATTCCCAATTTTCAGAGCACATTTTCACTTTTTTTAGTAGATTTATTGATTTATTCAATAAGTACACATTGAAGTTCTGTAAGTTTCAGGCACTGAGGATTGAGTAATGAGCCAAAAGAGATATCAATATGAGTCTAATAAACAAAAAGCAATAACATAGCAATGATTGCCAAACTTCTTAGTCTTTGCAAGTGGAAGAAATATTTAGAGTATGGTTTTATACACCCAGAATCTTGAATTTCAATGCTTTGTCTAAAAGACCTGCTGATGTTATTCTTCTGTAATTTGACAGAGTTAACATCCAAGATTAATTTCCTTAATGCACTTATATAAAAGCAAAAGTAAAGTGGGAGTGAATTCAAATTAAATATTGACTTATAAGCCAAAAAGTGACTAAAAGCTATGGAATAAACACGACAAGAAAAAACTCCTTGTACAAATAACATACACTTGTACTTACACACACACAGAGTCATATGATGATCAAGTGTTCATTTATAAAAACATTGTTAATGTAGGAAAAGAAAATTTTCTTAGTACATATGTTTATGTTGTTATGGTGTTAGGTGCCATCTAGTAGTATCTGATTTACAGTGATCTTCATAGGGTTTTCCATGGCTTGATTGCTTCAGGATTGCTCTCGGAGTGGATTGCCACATCCTTCTCTTATTTTTGCGGTGCTAGGGATTGAATCCAGGTCCTCAGAGAGTACATTGCAGAATTCTACCAACAGAGCCAAATCCCAGCAATATCTCTATATAGACATATCTATAAATTTAAATTTGTGATACGTTTTATATATACCTATGCAAAAAATGTTGACATACTTCTTGATATGTTTTAAAAATAAAACAATCAGGCTATTTATTACTTTATTTCTAATTGGCTAGTATTTTATACACATAGCAGAATGTTATATGCATATTACCAAATTTCAGAAACAATACTAATGTTTAACAAAAGTGAAATGTGTTCATATGTCTTGCTGTATCAGAGGATTTGCTGGTAGTTATTAATAAAATTGTATCTGTGAAATTATATGGTAAAATGCAGTGTTTTATACCATACTTACATTATGAATGTATATTTTATTTGTTGTTGTTATTATGTGCCATCCAGTAGTCTGGCTCATAGTGACTCTGAGTACCCCCCAACACTCTACCATGCCCGACACTATGTCAATGCTTTTCTGCTATTCATAGAGGTTTTGGTGTCTGATCAGTTTTGCAGTGGGCTGCCAGGTCCTTTTCCCATTTTTGTGATTGCTGGGGATCAAAACCCAGATCTCAGAATGAGCATAGCCAGCATTGTACCAACTCTATGGAGATTTAAATATGATTGTATGAATAAAATCAATATAAAAATTTTTTAAATTTTGAAAAAAAAGTATATTGATGGAAGAAGTGATTTTCAAAATCTCTTTCATGTTGTCTATTTTCTATATACATGTGTTGGGAATATATTTATATTAATACTCAGGAAGTATAGCTCAATATCCTGGTGCATGTCTGTGATCTCATCTACTTGGGATGCTGAGGCGGGAGGATAACATGTTTGAGGCTAGAGGTAGTCTATGCAACTTAGCAGCACCCTACTCTCAAAAGTAAATAAATAAAGTGAATAAATCAGTTACAAAAGTGGCCTAACATATGAAAGGCCCCATATTAAACCTCTAGTATATCTATCTATCATCTATCTATCTATCTATCTATCTATCTATCTATTATCTATCTGTATATTAATGGAGGTATGAAACATATGTAATCAATATACTAAGCATAAGAATTTGATGAAAATAACTGTTTATATAGGTATATTAAATAATGAGTCTCATGGTTTGTTTTTACACAAAATTAAATACACTCTAGTAAATGTGTTAACTACAACATTGTTGTTATTCTTTAGGTGCCTTTGAATCGGTGTCTGACTCATAGTGACCCTCATAGGGTTTTCAATGGCTGATTGTTTCAGGATTGCCTTGGGAGTGGATTGCCAGTCCCTTCTCCCATTTGTGCAGTGCTGGGAATTGAACTCAGGACCTCAGAGACTGCAGTGCAGCGCTCTACCAACTGAGCTAAATCCCAGCCCTTAACGACAACATTAGGGTGAGTGTAATAGAAGAACTGGGTAACTTGTCTTGATTGTAAAATGAGGACTGTGCATTTCAGAATGTGAAATTTGAATTGGGTTTATAGATTTACTAGGTAAATAAATTGCACCTACTAGACAAATTGCTTGACACACAAAGTCCTGTAAGAAAGGCCTGAAGTATAACAGACAGTAAATACTTAATACTTTGTCTAAGCAGAAGAATCAGGTAAGAGTAAAAAGGAAACTGAGGATCTAATGATTGCTTTTTGCTACATTTTAAAATAATAAATTTAGAGTTTTTCCTATGTATTACAGATAAAAATGAATATTCCTTAGGTTATGACATGTAAGTACTTCTACTTTACTAATATAACTGATACCTGCAGCCATAGCACCCAGAATCCAATCCTACCAGATCTCAGAAGCTCAGCAGGGTCACATAGTGTCTCTATGAGTTGGATCTTACTTGACAGAGTCTAATAACAACAACAATGTAACTGAGGGAAGAGTTGAATACATACCAGAGATTCAAGGAGAAGGGAGAGTGAATTAGTAGTTGCTGTAATTTATAGAAGTAGGCAGATGGTCATTGTCATAACTAGGACAAGAGAAATTAATGAAAGGATAATATAAAGTGATACTAAAATAAAGATATGAGAATGTGAGTGGGAGATTAAACACAACAAAGCATCAATGGCTTATATGTTTATGACAGAAGGGACATTAATATATAATCAGAATTTTTATTTATCAATACATCAAAAATATTTCTCAAGCATCATCACCTAAAAATTGAATCCAAACCTAAGTATGGAGAATCTATCCAAGATAACTATTGCAATAGGAAAAATGATTGAACAATGCTCTGAAAATGTATCAAGAGTTAAAGGGGGGGGCTTTTTATATGGAGGAGTAAGCAAGGCTAAAAGGAGCCATATTACTGAAGTTGATTGTAAGGGTGGATTGTAAGTAAGTGGATGTTTTATACTGAGACAAGCCTATTCCAGGAGGAGCTCTTAAGGAAGGGTTATATACTGGTTGATGGTAAAGTGAGTCAAAACTCAAGAGATTTGTAGCATTATGTTTT
>VMDO01036401.1:0-15190 GCA_007922755.1 Pedetes capensis
TTTATAGGGAAATCTGACAGATTGTTAGGATTTATTTTGTAGCTACTCCAGATAGATAGAGATGAACCTGGTTTGATTTGTACATCTCCTGAGGGCTCTACCTTTTTCTCTTCTTTATTGGTTTTCAAGGCAACATGATGTACATCACCCACTTCCTTGATTTTCTTCCTGAGATATTGTGATATACAGACTCGTATAGGATTGGACTATAGGACATAACAGTTGTATAAAAATTGTCTTCTTTTCTGCTGTCTCTGCTACAGTATAAGCCTACAGAAAAAACAGATCATTCTCTGACTTGTTCCACACTTTATTCTAGCACCCAGAAAAATGTGTAGTGCATGTCATAAATTTCAATTATATGATGAGTGATTTGACTTTGTGAAATGAAACACAACTGTCCCTTCTACAAAAGTGTTGAAGACTATTGAGCTATTGTAGATACTTAAAACTACAAATTTGCTGAAAAGGTGGATCTTACATTAAGTGCTTTTACCAAAAAAAAAGTAAAACAAAACAAAACAAAAGGGGATGAGATGAAAGTTTGGGGGTAAATGGATAAGTTTATGGCAGTGATGGTGATGATTATTTCATGGGTATGTAGTCATTTTCCAAACATATCAAGATGTACACATTAATGTCTAGAGCTTTTTGTCAATCCCACCTCAATAAAGTAGTAAAAAAAGTACAGTAAAGCTCTACCTACAATGTGATAAAACACATGATTTGAACACAATTCACTTTTATATTTATATAACGCAATTGTCATTTGGATTCTCTGACTACCCCTCCTCCCTTCCCGTTGATTCCCTGATTTGTGCATTTCTGTGGCTATAGAATTCAAAAGCCTAATCAAATATTCAACAGAAGCTCATTTCTCACAGCTTCCTCCTCCTCCTGAACTCCTTCTTTCTCTGATCTTAATTTCTCTGATAACACACATGACATGATATTAATCTTAATGAGAAACTCAACCCCGTGTTCTGGTTCCACAAAGGCCTATCTATAGACAGCAGCAGCTGACTCAGCTTAGAATTAGAGTTCATATCATTTCAATTATAGCAACTTGAAATGAAATACAGTAGCATCTCCATTTTTAAAATATCATTTTAGACCATCAAGAACTTTTACTAATTGTTCTCAAGTCTCCTTCAGTTTAGAATCTTCTTTTACTCTTTCTTCTCTGTTCTTACTCAGAGCAAATTTTTGTTTTTTTCCTGAAGCAAGAGAATTGGCCAACATCTAGGCTCTGAAGATTTCAATTTCTATTGCTGTTACATATAAAGGATATTTTGCCAAGTAAGAGATAATTTACTCCCAAAGACCGTCCTGGTGCCAGTTGTTAAAATAATAACATCATGTTATATTGGCTACATTTATGTGTATTACATCTAAAATCTGGGAATGTTTTACGCATGTGCAATTCAGTTTGTTCTTTGTAAACTAAAGGGCACGACAGCAATTACTCTACTCTCCTTCCATAAACCACTGGTTTTGCCTGTGTTATCATCCAGAGAAAGCAGAGCTGCCTTCTCTTTGCCATTTCAGAATATGGAGGGTGGATCAGGCTCAGAAAAACACGCCTCTAACACTACAGTAATTTGTAAGAAGGGTAGATGCAAAACCATTTTGCTAAGAATTGCAGGGAAAAAAAACCCCAGGAGAATGTACATGCAAAAGTCATTAATTTTCAAGCAAGTAAGTGCTAGTCTGGAATTAAAAAAAGATATGAGTTACATCACATTAAATTTGTGAGCTAATCCCCTTGAACACACCAGAACAATTTAATAGTCTTTGCTGAACAATTTATGTGGGTAATTCAGGACAGTGTTCAGGATACAGTTTGTAAAAGGATGTTTTTAAATATTCCACTGAAGTATATCATAAATGCAGAAAATACATGAATCAATGTGTATGACTAGTAAAATTTTCACAAATTGAACATATGCCTATAACCAGCAGCCAGATGAGAAACTAAGAATTGTCAGATTTTGCCCTTCCACTGCCCTCTTATAAGGATAACCTCTCTCCTGCCTTCTGATGCTATAGCTTCCAGTAGATTATTTGCCTTTTGCTGAACTTATTTTTTTATTACTGGAATCGTAGAGCATGCACTCTTTGAGGTCTGACATCCTTAGGTAAATATTACATTTTTCTGAATCTTCCCAATTATTTTTATTTATCACTACCATTATTATTCCTTAATACTATTAATTTCATAACATAAATAGTATTTGTGGCATTGGAATGTTGAATTCTTTCTGAGGGATTATATTTTTAACCTATTCTGTGGTTTTATTTTTCTTTTTATTTAGAAAAAATAATTCAAGGAAAAAAGCACAGAAAACATTAATAATCTATAATCACAACACACACATACATACACAGACTGAAAGAGAGAGAAAGCGAGAGAGACAGAGAGACAGAGAATGAGAACACACACACACACACACACACACACACATATATATATATATATATATATATTCTGTGCTGTCCAAGGGGTGGAAACTGACTTCAATTGAGGCAGATTCTTACAGTTTCTAAGTCATAGGTGATCTCCTCCTTCTTCTCTTTCTTTCCTGTTCCTTTTCCTCCTCCTCATTTTCTTCCCCCCTCAACACACACACACACACACACACACACACCCTTTGGGCATTCTTTCTGCTCAGTGAGATCTAATACTATGAATGGACCAAGCCGTGTTTCCTTGTGATAGAGTAATTGGCAGCTACAAGGATAACAGACTTTCTTTTCATACCAGGATAATATAAATTTGAAGACTATTTCAACAAAGGAAAAGGAATACTATTACTGGACAAACAGAATGGTGTAATCAAACTATGTAGGAAAAAAAAATAAACACAAACACACACACACACGCATATATATATATATATATATATATATATATATATATATATATATCACAACACACTATGCTATGCTCAATGGGAGAAGGGCCTGGCAATCCACTCCAAGGCAATCCCGAAACAGTCAGCCATTGAAAACCCTATGAGGGTCGCTATGAGTTGGATACCGACTCGATGACACCTAACAACAACAACAACAACTATGCTCAGCACCTCTCATATCATGCATAAGACTTCAATTTGTATCATTAAAACAATAACCCAATGAGTTAAGAACAGAGATTTTTAGTCAATTCCACACCTAAAGGCTAGATAGGAGAGATGTCTCTTGTTTGATGTGAGTACACTTTTAGCAAGATTTACCAAGAGCATGGCATAGCTCCTATTTTCATTGGCCCATTATTATCTATAGAGAACCATGATGAGCTACCTACTGCTGTACTAAAGTGGTTAAGCCAAACCAGAGCAATGCTCACAAAAATGGCCCTGTAGGAGGTTCAATGTGTGAACAGCCTCCCTGGTGTATGGCTAGAAGATAATTTTGACAACAGGAATGGGAAGTCTGGGTCTTTCTGCTGGAGACACGGAGACATGGCTTTCCAACCAGCAATGGTATCAACTGCACACATGCCTTTCTCTCCTATCTCACTGAAGTCAGCTGTCTCTGGAAGATGGTGGTCTTGGCTAGATGGGTCAGTGAGTGATAAGCCGATAGAGTTGCTCTACTATCATAACTTCTGGTAACAGATCGGGA
Source organism: Pedetes capensis (assembly GCA_007922755.1). Lineage (NCBI taxonomy): Eukaryota > Metazoa > Chordata > Mammalia > Rodentia > Pedetidae > Pedetes > Pedetes capensis. Next base: position 3,628 of record VMDO01036401.1, read on the forward strand.
TTAATTGGTAAGTTATTATATGGCCTGCTACTAGTTCACATTTTTAGGTGACAAAGTTAGGCTTTTATTTTAGTGAATGTTGTAATATATTATATAGATGTTGTTTTTGTTACTGTTGCTGGGTGCCATTGAGTAGATGTCCAACTCATAGTGACCCTATGTACAATAGATGAAACACTATTGTCCATGCTTCTTTGCTATTCATAGGGTTTTCAATAGCTGATTGCATTTTGGGAATGGGTTGCTAGGTCCTTCTCCCAAGCTTACAGCACCTGGCATGCCCAAGCAGTTTCCTATCCAAGTACTAATCAGGCCCAACCCTGCTTAGGTTATGAGATCTGAGGGTACTGGACACCACAGTATGGCTGTGGACATTATATAGATGTAGAGAACTGCTAATATGAAGATCCCTCTTTGGTTCAGTTGGTAGAGCACAGGTCCCTCCTGCCTGAGGAGCCAGGTCCCAAGCAAGGCAAGTGCCCGTCAGCCTCATTCAATCTTTAGGACTGCAGCCATAGCCCTGTGGCATCCGATTCCACCAGATCTCGGAGTGAAAACCCTGAGAACAGCAGAGAAGCGCTGACAATAGTGTTTCACTTGTTGTACACAGGATCACTATGAGTGGGATACCAACTCCACTGCACTTAACAACAACAACAACTAATACCATGGGTTCTTGGTACTGGCTTAGAGACTTAAGTCACCATTAATGATTATCCTAAATAAAATATTAATGAAATAAATCTTCTGGGTGGTTGATTTTAAGAATTGTGGGATCATACTATGTTTAAAAGATGTTGTTGTTGTTGTTGTTAGGTGCCGTTGAGTCAGTATCCGACTCATAGCGACCCTCTGTACAACAGGGGAAACACTATTGTCAGTGCTTCTCTGCTGTTCATAGGGTTTTCAATGGCAGACTGATTTTTGGGAGGGGGTTGCCAGGTCCTTCTCCCAAGCCTACAGCACCTGGTGTTCCCAGGCGGTCTCCCATCCAGGTACTAACCAGGCCCGACCCTGCTTAGCTTCTGAGATCTGAGGGGATCGGATGCCACAGGGCTACCGCTGCAGGCGTTTAAAAGATGAGGAACCTCTTATTCATTTAAAACATTTGGCAAGATAGATGGGTAGATAGTTGGGTAGATAAAGCCTACTGAATACCGAGGATTCATCTAAGTGGCCCATGAGAACCACTTCATTGATCCTTAGAACAAGTGTAAATGTTAGGTACTCATATTAATCTAATTTAAAGAACCTGGTTTAGAAAAGATATATTTTTGGTCAGAAGTCATCCAGATGGTGGAAGATCTGTATCCTAAATATGAGATGTGTGCCTCCAAATTTTAAACTCACTTTTCTACAGTGTCTAATGTGTTTGAGGAACAACACGTTTGATTGTTATTCATTTTCCTTTATACCTAACCACCTTTCCTGCTCTCAGCCAGAGAAAATGCCACCTGCTCTCCCTGCATGCATTCAGAGCAGCTCTGTTCACACCAAGGGCATTCTTCCCAGCTTCAGCTCTGGCCCAGAATCTGTTCACACAGCCTGGGTCTAATAGAGATCCCAGAAGTTCCTGGCTCCACTGACAACATCAGAGGCAAAAGAATGCAAAATAGGAGCAGTGAATACTTTCCAGAGGAAAATGGGCTCCCTGCTTGCACAGACCTCACTTGACCTCTTGGGCCAGAATAGAATGTAAGAATATGACAGGGATCTAGGGAACCAAGGAGTCCCATGTTGCTGTGGAAACAAATGGACATGTGTTGAACTGGAACATACTTCCTCACCTTTCCCTTTAAATTCTCACATTCTGTCTGCACTAGTTTACTTAGTCATTTATTTATCCATTCAATCATTTTTTCAAGAATGCATCATTTGTTAAATCCTCTGTTTGGGACTGAAGAGATGATGGAAACTAATACAACCTGCTTCCAACTTGCTAGAGTCTATTCCTCTATTATGAAAGATGAGTAAATAACCAGGTCTTTGTGACAGGTGCTATGAAGAACAGAGTGTGCTATGAAAGCACAGGGAAGGCACAGAAACACATGCCACTTCATGTGATCCAGGATGGGCTTTCTGGAAGAGGTGACATCTAAGCCAAGACCAGAAGGAAAAATGGAACTTCTACAGGAGTGGGAATGGGATGCAAGGAACTGTGTTCTGTATGAATAGAAAATGCAATGAGGCTGAGGGGCTGACTATGAGAGTACATATGCTCATCACAAAGAACTCAGTCATTCAGTGTGACTTGGTGAGGTACCAGGGTAGGGGACATGGGTTAAGTATCATGAAAGGAAGCTGGCAGTGGGCAGGGATGGATGCCAATACGTCTCTCGAGGAGGCTGAATTCTATGCTTCTCAAAACAGGTAAGACAACTAATAACATCCATCATATACAACTTAATATTGAAGCCTAGACAATAAAACTAAACTGCTTGAAGTCAGATTCTATGAGGGAAAATATGAAGAGAATGCTCTTACTTTTCTTACCTATAGATGCTGCTATGAATCAGGCATTATGCATTCTGGAATTCATGCCTTACAGATGACAGAACAGCTCTCTCCTGTCTTCTTGAGAGTTATGAAGACTAAGTCAACAGTGGGTTTGGGAATAACTCTCTCTCTCACTATACATACATACATACATACATACATACATACATACATATGTTGTTTTTGTCAGGTGCCATCAAGTCATGTCCGACTCACAGCAACCCTCCTAGGGTTTTCAATGGCTGATTGTTTAGGGATTGCCTCGAGAGTGGATTGCCATGTCCTTCTCCCATATATGTATATGTATATGTATATGTATATGTATATGTGTGTATATACACACATATACACACATATATGCACACACACATATATGTGTATATGTATGTGTATGTATGTATGTGTGTATATGTATATATATATGTATGTATGTGTATATATGTGTGTGTGTGTGTGTGTGTGTGTATTGCAGTGCTAGGGATTGAACCCAGGGCCTAGTGTATGCTAGATAATTGCTCCATCACCAAGCCACCTCCTCAGTCTTTTTGCTTTTTTTTTATTTTTTTATTTTTTTTAATTTTGAGATAATGTCTCATCATGCAGTCCCGACTGGCCCCACAATTGTAATCATCCTCCCTCAGCCTCCACAGTAGCAGGGATTACAGATGTGCACTACCTCATCCAAGTAACTATGTACTTCATGATCCTGTCTCCTTTCAGGTCTCCAGCTTGGAACTGAGATATCATTCAGTGGTCAACATACTCAAAGATTTTAGTCTCCAGAAGCCAATAAAGTCTTTCTGATAACCTCTGGCTCTTGAACCCCGTAGACAAGACTGCCAAATAGACAAGATTTCTCTGTTTATTCTTCTTAGGAACCCAATGCTCTGGCTGTGTGGAATTTCAAAGTTGATATACTAAAAACAAACAAGAAAATAGACCAAAGTATAAAACAACATAAAATGATCCATTCTACTCTTCTGTAGATTTGATTTCCTACCTCCTTGTCCCCATCCCCCAAGACAAGGCTAATGAAAAAGACTTGGTGATGATTCCAGCCATCTATCATTTGCACATATTTCTCCTACTGCCTAGATGTCCCCTTTTTGACTGATAGGATCTGAGTCACTTTAATTCATTCTCAAGTCTCCCTCCTCTGGGGAGCCTTTTCTGACAGCTGATGCAGCCCTACTTAGGATTTCCCCTCCTTATGTCGACAGCAAACTGCATCTCAGATTGCCTGTTAAGTTTGGTTCAGTCTCTACAAACTACCTCTTGAACGCAAAGTAAGAATATGGTCACATGTGATTGATTTTCCTACTAAGTTGTTCAGATCCCCATATGCTTGATTACTATATATAGTATTCCATTACATGACTGCATTATTGTTTGATTTCTTAAATATTTTTTACCCGATAAATTGTTTTTAGGAAGAAGCAAAACAATAGCAACAACAAAAAATGAAACATGAGCTTATAAAATCCTGAAAGTGAAGTCAGCTCAACCTCTAAAATAAAATAGGAGGAGTGGTGTCGGATGACATTTCTACCATTGCTTTTAGCTGCAAAATCTATCCTCATGGAAACAGGTAATCCTTGCTCTGATAGGCTATGTTGGTTCATTTTACTACAAGGTCTCACTTGTTCAATCACTGAGCCACCTGCTATTGTTCTTTGAAGGGGAAGATGCTCATGAACTCTTAGCCAAGCTAGATAAAAAGTCTCCCACTCTTGAGCTGTTTGAAAATTCCTGTGCTCAGTTATCTCAAGTACATACCCAACCTCTTATCAATCATATAGACCAAAAAATTCTGGTCAAGTTAATTAAAAACTGTGACATATCACCAGCCTACAATCCTCAGCCCAGCCTATATCCTTCTCTTCCTCAGGAATTTATATAAGAGGAAAAGAATATTTCTCATGCACCACCTGATTAGACTGCTCTTCTCTGTGTAATATGGTTATATGCCCATCCTTCCCAGAGACACAAATTTATTTTCTCAGCTCCCTATGAGAAACTCTAACCTCTACATCACAAGAAATATTTATCTTTCCAAGGAACACTCATCGCTAGCTTCCAAGATATCCACATGTGCACTAATATTTCTGAGGTATTCTATTCTGCTGCACTCCCACACTATGACTGAGTCACTCAGAAGTGGCTTTGTCTCATGTGCTTTACAGAAGAAGGGGGAGGAGGAGAAGGGTGAATAAAATTTAATCACTGGTATCCGTCCCAATGTCTACAGCCATGCCACTCTGGCATCCAATCTCCTCAGATCTCTGAAGCCAAGCAGGGTCAGGCATGGTTAGTACTTGGATAGGAGACTGTTGGGGAATACAGGGTTCTGTAGGCTCAGGAGAAAGACCCAGAAGCCTGGTCCTGAAAAAATCAGCCATTGAAAACCCTATGAATAACAGAGAAGAACTCACCATAGTGCCAGGCATGGCACAGTGTTGGAGAGTGTTTTGTTATGTTGCACATAGGGTCACTATGAGTCTGACCCAACTTGACAGCACCTAAAAACAACACCCATCCCACCATAATCAATTTTTATGATTCTATATCACAATTATCCAGTTTCTTGCCAAAATTTACCTTTAGACCAGATTTTTGATACCAATAATTATATTGTATTATGTTAATTATTTTTGAGGTACTGAGGAGGGCTGAACCCAGTATCTTGTACATACTTTGCAAGCACTCTTCCATTGAACTGCATCCCCAGCCTCTCTTTTAGTTTTCTGGTTGAGACAGAGGTTTTTTCCTGGCGCAGTGTCATATGCTTATAATCCCAGTGACCCAGGAAGCAGAAGCAGGAGGATGGCAAGCTTGAGACCAGAGGCAATCTGCCTAATTTAATGAGACCCTGTCTCAAAAAGTAAAAAAATGGGCTGGGCGTACAGCTCAATGGTTCAGCACTTGCAAGGCATGCAAGCGCAAGGCCCTGGGTTCAACCCCCAGTACCAAAAAAAAAAAAAAAAGAGAGAGAGAGAGAGAGAAACAATTTTTTGTCTCTAAATTACACAAGCTGTCTCTGGCCTTAACTCACAATCCTGCTTCTGCCACCTTTCCAGTCACTGGGATTACCAGCATGTGCCGCTATGCCTAGTTTATATCTTCCTTATATTACTTGTATCCTTAAAGAATTACGTATTATTTCTATCCATCCACACACTTTCTAAAATAGAGCCTGAGGCAGGATTGGACTCTAGTTCAAGATAGTATTTCATGAAAGAAGAGAAGGAGTGAATGCATTGGCTTCTTGCTAGCGTTCCTTCTGTCTACCATATTCAAAATTAGAAAAATCCCTTATCTGTGGTCACCAGAATTATATTCCTAAAGAAGACATTCAAGTTTTACTTTGGTAAGTCTCTGTACATGTTACCTACCTGAGTATCTTCTATTGAGGAGCAATAAATCCAAGATTGACAAATAACAATAAAAATGGAAATACTGTGTGTAAAGAAGTTGGCTGAATCCCAGGTTGAAAAGACACACTGAAGAAACTTGTAGTCTCCTCTTTGATAATACAGGGTAAGAGTGATATCAGAATATTCCCTACATATACACCTACTTGTCAACAGGTGACTCAGTGGAAACCCCATGTTCGTAGTTTCTGGTTTGAGCTCAGCTACTAACTCATTGGATGATCTTAGATAAGTCCTTTGCTGTCTCAGCGTCTCAGTCTCTATCAAAGAAGCATTGGGGTAGCCGAGTGCAGTGGTGCATATCTGTAACCCCAGCAACCTGGGAGCCGATGCATGGGGATCTCAAGTTTGATTCCCGAGGCAACTTGCATAATTTAGTGAGACCTTGTCTCAAGACAAAAAATAGAAAAGGAATTGGAGGTGCAGCTCAGTGGTCGTTTTCTTACAAAGTAATCATAGGACCCTGGGTCCAACCAGCCAATACTGAAAAAAAAAAAAGAAAGAAAAAATTAATTAATCAATTAAAAAATTTAAAGCATTATCAGGAGTATATTGTCTCCTTGCTCACTTGGAAAATTATATCCCTCTTTATTCAACTCCTGGAAGCTCTAATTGACTATGTGCTTAAAATAAAACATGGTTTATTCTAGTTCACAGTTCCTCCTGTCAATCTGACCAGTTGGCCAGTTGAAACTTACTCAGTTCTTGCCAGGATCTATATACAGAGAGAAATGCAATGATGTAGTCAGGACTTGGGGTTTTCAAAATCCTGAACTGCAGCTATTTACTGCTCTCTGGTGGTGCAAGGAGGCCTCTGCAGATGTCCAAAGAAAATGTTTTCTTTCTTGAGATATAGACTTAACTCTATTGTCCACAGCCATACCACCCTGGTGTCTGATCTCCCCAGATCTCAGAAGCTAAGCAGGGTTAGGCCTGGAAAATACTTGGATGGGGGATCACTTGGGAATATGGGATACTGTGGGCTTTGGGGAAGGACCTTGGGGAAAGGCCTCCCAAAACAGCCATTAAAAACCGTATGAATAGCAGAGAAGCACTGATAATAGTGTCTTGCCAGGCAGGGCACAGTGCAGGGAATGTTTCATTCTGTTCTACATACAGTCACTATGAGTTGGACCTGACTCAGTGGCGCCTAACAACAACAACAACAACAACAACAACAACAACAACAACAACTTATCTTATTGGAAGGCTTAATGAGCTAAATGTATAACATACTGGCACAAAGCCTGCTGCCAACTAGCTGTTGTAAAATGCCTATTTACTTGTCCTTCCAAAGGAAACTTGCTTCAGATTGTTGTGTTTAGAAGAGTTTTTAAAACTATTACAGATGCACAGTAAGAATTCAGAGCATATAATGATAATGAAATGACAACAGTGTATGGTGGGTCTGAGATAACACCAAGAAATGAAGTGATGATCTTAGCAGAAAAAAAGGAAAAGAAACTCTGAGAAAAAGAATGAAAACTCATGTATTCATTCTTTTCTTCATCTTTATGGAGATAAAAGGAAAATGGCCAGTCTAACATTTGTTAGTTTCTATATTGCCTCCTGCTGTACATGTTTATATTTAATACTCAGGTAAACCTCCTCATGTAAGTGATAGCCTTATTTTACATAGGACAGAACTGAGAATGAGGGAGGCAAATAACTTGCTAAATGATCAGAATGCAACTTGTGGCTAATATCTAGAATTTTACCCAGGTCGGCCATGCCTAAAGCCATAGCTACATCACCTAGGCAGCCAGGGGGCTGTAAAATCATTTCATATTCCATCCCTTTTACTGATAAAGAAACTATGAATCAGAGAGAGATGCTATTTGTCTGAATACTTGTAGCTCCTGGAATTTTACACCACACACACGCATGTGCACACACACACACACACACACACACACACAGGAAGGGAGAGAGAGACAGAGAGACACACACACACACACAGAGAGAAGCTTCTCTGCTTGCATAAGTCTTCTGTTTGCTTTAAAGCCAAGTTTGATTGTCCTACTATCTTCAGAGACTTCCCTAATTACTCATCCCAAAACACAGATGCTGGTAAATGTTTAACAACCAAGTCAAGGTAGTGGTGGGCTGAATTTTTTTTTCTTTTTTTCTTTTTGTATTTGCTGATTTCTGTGGCAAAAGTGCTCGGAACATATGAGGTTGGGAAGAAATGTGCACAGTTGTTTCTTGCAAGATACCAATACATCACTGATCCTATGTCTTATAGTGAAATTTTAAAAATATATATTAAATGCCCCATACTGATCTCAACAAGAAGTGAAGTGCAAGCTCTAACTCAAGTTGTCTCCTGCTTCCTGGTTCTGCATGATAGAGTCTGGGATGTCCTTTTGCTTATGATCTCACCAGTCGACCATTTTAACCTCTGAATTCTCCCTTTCCTCAGAACTCTGCTTTTATGATATGACTTTAAGTGCTAAGGTGAAGTGGAAAGACATTTATGGACGTTGAAATGAACTTCTGTTTTTCTGGAGATGGCCCATAAGTGCAGAGAAGAGAGGTTCTTCCTCATGGAATGGTACCAGTCACCACTGGCCCGACCTCTGCAATATGCCTTATCCCAGTAGACTGAACATGTTTCCTCATTGAAACAGAGTATCTGTCCTTTGTATACATGGTTGCATCCCTAGGACATAGAATAACTGATTGATCCACTTTATTACACAGTAAATACATGGTGCTAGCCACTGTATTAAAATTTCACTGTGAAGATAAATTCTTTTCTATTCTGTGATTTAAAAAAAACTGATTTAAAATCTGTCAAAGTTGGTCTCTCTATCTTTAAAATAAGGAAACTACTAGTTACTATGATGGTTTGATAGGGATAAAATAATTTATATCAATTCTGAACATATAGTAGAAAATAAACAAAGATAAATTCTTTTTCTCCTCTTTTTCTTTCACTTACCCTTCTCTGTTTTCTCTTCATTTTTCTTCTTTCTTCTTCATCTTCTTTTCCTCTCCTCCTCTTCAACCTCTTTCTTCTTGCGATTACTTAAAGACTTTTCCATGTTAACTATCCTCATAATATGAAACAGTTTCCCTGAAAGGGGAATATGGTCATCATAGTACCTTATATATGCTTGGCAGAAAATTTTACATTATGTATCTCTGCTGATATTCACAATCTTTCTCTGTAATGACAGGTGTTAAGTAGTTCATTTTATAGATGAAAAGTAAGACCTGAATACTTGTAGCTCCTGGAATTTTACACACACACACACACACACACAGAGAGGGAGAGGGAAGGAGGGAGGGAGAGAGAGAGAGAGGGAGAGAGAGAGCAAGCTTCTGTGCTTGCATAAGTCTTCTGTTTACTTTAAAGCCAAATTTGATTGTCCTTCTATCTTCAGAGGCTTCCCTAATTCCTCATTCCAAAACACAGTTCGTTCTTTCCCTTTCTGTGCTCCCCATCACATGGGATAACTCTGTGTTCCATAGTAACTTTCATTTGTCATTCATTTTTGCTGTATTAAATACCATTTATATTCTTGGATGCAGTGTCACATGCCTGTAACCCCAGTGATTTGGGAGGTTGATGCAGGAGAATTGAAAGTTTGAAACCAGCAGCCTGGGTAACTTAGCAAGACCCCATCTCAATAAAAGAGGGTGATGCAGTTCAGTGGTGGAATGCTTGGCTAGCATATGTGAGGTCCTGGGTTTACGCCCTTGGTACTGAAAAACAAAAAAGAAAAATAGAAAAACTATTGATTGAAAAATGTATTGGTAAGCTTTAAGTGCTGTGACAGAATGCCTAAGGTGAGGAGGAAAGATTTGTTTTGGCTCATAGTTTCGGAGGTTCAGCCTATAGTCACTTGGCCTCATCACTTTGGGCTTGCAGTGGTATAGAACCTCTTTGCAGGATCACATGGAAGCAGAGATCCATTCACTTCATGGTGGCTGGGCAGCAAAGAAAGGGGATAGACACACACACACAGAGAGAGAGAGAGAGAGAGAGAGAGAGAGAGAGAGAGAGAGAGAGAGAGAGGGAGAGAATTAGGATCCAAATAAACTCTTCAAGGACACACTTCCAATGACCTAATTTCCCTCTACCAGGACCCACTTATTAAAATTTCACTAACTGCCAATAGCAGTATAGACTGGTGACCGAGTCTTTAGTATATGGGACTTTGAGGGACATATAAAATCTGAACAATAACAAAAGACTTTTAGTAGTCAAAAGTTTAGTTTCAAGGATATAGTAGATTTGCAAAACAGACAAGACTTCCTGCCACAAAGGAGATAGATATAGTGAGAATGAGATTAACCAATTAGTCATAACTATACTATATATCCCCCACACGTCTGTCAGTTTGTTGCAGTATGGGGGCTTGTGTGTTGTGATGAGGCTGAGAGCTCTGCCACTGTTACCTCAGATATGAGCAAGGTTACCCATGGTGGACAGATTCTCAGTTGAGCTTCCAGACTAAGACAGACTAGGGAGTAGGACCTGGAGAGCCACTCCCGAAACAACTAGCCATTGAAAACCCTATGAATAGCAAAGAAACACTGTCAGATATAGTGCTGGAAAATGAGGTCCCCAGGTTGGAAGGCATTCAAAAGACTACTGGGGAAGAGTTGTCTCCTCAAAGTAGAGTCTATGGTGATGACAGAATTGGAGGAAAACCCCAGGGACCTCCATTTGATGATGTGGCATGACTCAAAATGAGGGAGAAACTACTGTAAACATCCATTAATAATTGGAACATGGAATGTATATAGTATGAATCTAGGCAAGTTAGAAATTGTTAAAAGAGAAATGGATCGCATAAACATTGACATTTTAGGCATCAGTGAGCTAAAATGGACCAGCATAGGCCATTTTGAATCAGACAATCATATGGTCTACTATGCTGGGAATGATAAACTAAAGAGAAATGGGGTTGCATGCATCATCAAAAAAGACATTTCAAGATCTGTCATGAAATACAATGTTGTTAGTGATAGAATAATATCCATATGCCTACAAGGAAGGCCAGTTAATATGACTATTATTCAAATTTATGCACCCACCACTAAGGCCACAAATAAAGAAAGGGAAGACCTCGACCAGCTTCTGCAATCTGAAATAGATCAAATATGCAATCAAGACATACTGATAATCCCTGGTGACTGGAATGCAAAGGTTGGAAACAAAGAAGAAGGCTCAGTAGTTGGAAAATATGGTCTTGGTGACAGAAACAAAACTGGAGATCAAATGATAGAACTTTGTCAGACCAATGACCTTTTCATTGCAAATACATTTTTTCAACATCATAAACAGAGACCATACACATGGACTTCACCAGACGGAACATACAGGAATCAAATTGACTACATATGTAGAAAGAGATGATGGAAAAGCTCTATACAAAATGTCAAAACAAGACCAGGTGCTGACTGTGGATCAGACCATCAACTACTCATATGCAAGTTCAAACTGAAGCTGAAGAAAATTAGAACAAGTATACGAGAGACACGGTATGACCTTGAGTATATCCCACCTGAGTTCAGAGACCACCTCAAAAATAGGTTTAATGCATTAGACACAAAGGACAGGAGACCAGAAGAGTTGTGGCATGACATAAAAGATATCATTCAAGAAGGAAGCAAAAAGTTCT
>VMDO01036402.1:0-15190 GCA_007922755.1 Pedetes capensis
TGAACATAATAGCAGTAAGAAGGGAGAGAGATAGAGTAATATGTATACAAGAGATGCAACTGATACCTTATAAAATTTAAAAGTGAAATTAGGGATGCAATTAACATTTTTTTTCAAAAATATAATTCTTATATTTATATATAAATTACAGGAAATAGTTTATTATGATGGGGTAACATGTATTTGAATGTTCCACTTTTCTTTCGGTTTCATTTAGGTTTCATTTTCTGTTAAACTCATGTAAACTTATATTGAATTCTTATTTTTAAATAAACATTATGACTCAATATTTACAAAACATTTTCTATTGCCAATATGCATATCTAATGGATGTCTGTATGTATGCCTGTATGTATGCATATATCACCTATCTAACCATCCATTTAGCTTTATATTTTCCTAATTAGTTGCTTGAAACAATATTCAGCTGGTGCCAATATTTTGTTGTAGTACTATACAGCATGTGTACAGCTGTAGCAGTGTCAGACCTGGTTAGTACTTGAATGGGAGACTGCCTGGGAACACCAATACTGTAGGCTTGGGTGAAGGACCTGGCAACCCACTCCCAGAAAACAATCAGCCATTGAAAACTCTATGAATAGTAGAGAAGCACTAACAATAATATTTCGCTATGAGTTGGACTCCAGGGCACCTAACAACAACAAAAGCAACAACATATAGCATGAATGGGTGGGTTTTTGTTTCACATTTCTCTGTGTTCATTTACTTAATTGCTTAAATTATGTATGATATGCATATGCTTTTACCAAAACAATAAATTGATAATTTTTGTTATGAAAACAAACTCAATTTGAGAGAGGAGGATGAAATGGTTCCATGATTTAGAGAAGTCACAATCTTCCAAGCCTTCATATGAGGTACTGTTATTTTTGGCACAAATGTGGGATAGTAGATGCTTATTTAATACTTAGAGGAAAATTATACCTGATGCATATATGCTTTAAGCAACCCTGATGAGATAATCTGGCATTTAGTGAGATGATAAATACAGCATCTGTTTAAAGACCATCAATGATCAAGAACTCACTCTATGATTAGGCTTCCATTTTCACTTTAAGGCATCTCTATATTGTTCAAACATCTTTTTCTTTTTTTCTTTTTTATTGTATTGGGGGTTGAACCCAGGGCCTCACACATGCTTGTGCAAGCGCTCTACCACTGAGCTGCACCCCCAGCCTATTTTTTTTTTTTTTGAGACAGGGTCTTGCTAAGTTACACAGGCTGCCTCTGGCCTTGAACTTGTGATTGTCCTGCCTCTTCGCTCAGCCAAATATCTTTTTCTTTAAGTTGGTCTGAAATAATTATCAGTCTTAAAACTAACTCCTTTAGTCTAGGTGCGGTAGCACACATATGTAATCCCAGGGACTTGGGAGGCAGAGATAGGAGGATCGCAAGTTCCAGGCCAGATGCAGTGTATGTAACTGAGACCCTGTCTCAAGATAAAAAATGAAAACTGGGCTGGGGGGTGTGGCCCAGTGGCAAAGCACTTGCCAAAGCATGTGTGAAGTCCTAGGTTCAATTCCCCAGTACCACAAAGGAATAAAACAACAAAATAAAACAAACCAAAAATCTAACTCCTTTATATATGACATCATTTCTTATGACTGAAAAGAGCTATAATTTAACCTTCTTTTTTAATTCCTCGTCTACAATTTCTGTAGATATTAAGGATTCTCTAAAGTCTTTAGGGTTTCCTATAAATAGTATAAAATTATGTCATCTGCAAATAGGGACTTTTTTATGATTTGGATGCCTTTTTGATATGTTTTGAATATCGATATCCTCTCCAAACTTCAAGTTGGATTTTAAACTGCAATATTATAGTATTAAGAGACAGTGACTTGGATACACTGTGGTTTCAAAAGAGTAGCCCAGGTTATCCCAGGTCGCTTTAGCTCTTCTGTGCCTTCTGACATGTGAGGACACAATGTTCAAGGTGGTATTTGGAAGAAGAGATGGCACCCTCAATAGCAGTGGAAATTATTTGTGCCTTGATTTGCCAGCTTATGGAACCATGAAAAATAAATTTCTATTTTCATGGGTGTGCCTTTTTTTTCAGTACTTGGGAGTTGAACCCAGGGCCTTCCACATACTTTGCAAGCACTCTACCACTGAGCTGTACTCCTATCTCTTTTTTATTTTTTATCTTGAGACAAAGTCTCGCTAACACAGGCCTCCTCTTTCTTCAGCCTCCCAAATGGCTAGGATTATAGGCATGCACCAATGCATCCAACCAATTTCTATTTTCTTATACATTACCCTGGGGCTAGAGTTTAGCTTAGATGGTAGAGTGCTGCTCTGCGCTTTCTGAGGCCCTGGGTTTCAATCCCTGTTGTTGTTAGGTGCCGTCGAGTCAGTATCCGACTCATAGTGGCCCTCATAGGGTTTTCAATGGCTGACTGTTTTCAGGATTGCCTTGGGAGTGGATTGCCAGGTCCTTCTCTCATTTTTGCGGTGCTGGGAATTGAACTTGGGACCTCAGAGACTGCAGCGCAGCGCTCTACCAGCTGAGCTAAATCCCAGCCCTTCAATCCCTAGCACTGTAAAAATGGTAAAAGGACACGAGAATCCACTCTAGAAGCAATTCTGAAGCAATCAGGCATTGAAACCCCTATGAATAACCGAGAAGCACTGACATAGTGCTGGGCATGTCACCATGTTGAGGAGTATTTCCTTCTATTTTAAATAGGATTGCTATGAGTCCAACCCAACTCCATGGCACATACACTAACCTTGCTTAGGTATTTTATTACTGCCAAATAAACAAAAACAAAGACAAAAATTGTTCATTTAAAAAGTGGAGGTTTTTATTTTGCTTTGTTTTTGTTTTAGCAGTGCTGGGAATCAAATTCAAGGCATGGCCCATACTAGGTAAGAGCATAACCGCTGAAACACATACCCCTCCCACAACATTGATACTTAGAAGTGAGATGTTTCTATGACAAATACTTAAAAATGTGGAAGCATCTTTGGAACTTGGTAATAGTGGGTAGATGCCAGTTTGTAAAGGGTTATTCTTTTGAAGACTCAGAAGAAGAGAGCTGTATGTAAAGCCCCAACCTCAGAAAATGCCTAAATAGTCATGATCAGAGTATTGTTAGACATATTAATGGTTAAAGGTAATTTTGATAAAGTTTTCAAAAAAAAAGAGGCTAGAATACTGGAAAGTGTAATGAAAGACCATCCTTTTTATAAAATACCGAAGAACAGGACTGAATTGTTTCTCCATCACAGTGTTGTATAGAAGAAAAAAGAAGAATATTTGGCAGAAGAAATATCTAAACAAACTCTGGAGGGTGCTGCATGACTTCTCTAGATTTCTTATAGTAAAATACAAGAGCAGAGAAATCAATTAAAGACAGACTTAATCATCAAAAGACTTTAAAGGTCTAGGAAATTCTCAGCCTGGCTGTGCAAAGCACAGCAAGGCCATGGATAAGCTACTGCTTGAAAAGGAGAGTAGAACAGAAGCCAGGTGTTATTTCTTAAGATAATGCAAGAATAACTCAATGGCATTTCAGATATCATCAGGGCTGCCATCCCACCAAAATCCCAGAGTACCTATGCTTAAAGGGGCAAACTATGTAAACAAATTGTGCACCCAGAGGACCATAATTCATAATTTTCTTTTTGAGAGAAGGTCTCACTAAGTTACTTGAGGCCCTAAACTGCCTCAAGTCTATGCTCTCTGCATTCTGGTGCAGCATCCTTGGGTGTTTCAGCTGTGGTTACAGTATGCCTAGGTGTGGCTCAGGCTGTCACTCTAGAAGGTAGAAATTATACACCTTGTGGTACACATTCTCTGTGAACTCTATAGTGCACAGTTCAAGGGCTGAGGAGACACAGCTACCTCCGTCCACATTTCAAAGGATGTCTCATAAAGCCTCAGGACCCAACCAGAGAAATTCCATAAGGTTGGTATCACCACAGAAAATCCCTACTAGGGCAATATATAGTGGAACTGTGGGATCAAGGCCACCTTATAAAGTCCCCACTAGGTCAATGAGTTGCTGAGCTGGGAACACAGGACCACCCAAAGATCTCCCAGTAGGGCAGTGTTTACAGCAGCAATGGGGTGGGGATGAGCATGAGACCCTAGAACTCTAATTGTTGTTGTTGTTAGGTACCCTCAAGTCAGGTCCAACTCACAGCGACCCTATATACAAAAGAACAAAATACTCCCTGACACTGTGCCAGGCACACAATCATTTTTATGTTTAAGCCCATTGTTGAGCCAGGCGAAGTGTCACAAGCCTGTAATCCCAGCAGCTTGGGAGCAGAGGCAGGAGAATTGCAAGTTCAAGATCAGAGATAGTCTGCGTAACTTAGTGAGACCTTCTCTCAAAAAGAAAAAAAAAGGGCTAGGGGTGCAGCTCAGTGGTCTAGCACTTGCAAATCATGCAAGCACGAGGCCTTGGGTTCAACCCTCAGTACCAGAAAAAAAAAAGCCCATTGTTGCAGACACTATGTCAATAAATCTAGTGGAGGGTCTTCTTTGTTTCAGTTGACCCACTGCTTTCCCAAACACAAAGTCTTTCTCCAGGGATTGCTTCTTCCTGACAACATGTCCAAATTACGTATGATTCCATCTATCCATCCTTGTTTCCAAGGAGCATTCTGTTTGCATTTCTTCTAGGATGAATCTGTTGGTTCTTTTGTCAGTCCATGGTATATTATAATTTTTCTTTCCAGCACCATAATTCAAAAGCATTAATTCTTCTTCTGTCTCCCTTATTCAAATTCCAGCTTTCACAACCATATGGTGCTACTGAATATAGCATGGCATTAGTCAGGAACACTTTCATCTTCGATGTGGCATCTTTACTTTTCAACATTTTAAAGAGGTGTTTTGCAACAGCTTTTTACAGTGCAATGCATCTTTTGATTTCTTGACTGCTGCTTCTGTAGGTGTTGCCTGTAGAAACAAGTGAAGCAAAATCCTGGAAAACCTCAATCTTTTCTCCATTTATCCTGAACTTGTGTGCTGACCTAGTAGTAAGGAATATTGTTTTCTTGATGTTGAGGTGCAATCTATACTGATGGCTATGTACTTTGATCTTCAACAGTAAATGTTTCAAATCCTCTGTACTTTCAGCAAGCCAAGTTGTATAATCTGCATAATACAGGTTGTTTATGAGGCTTCCTGCAATCCTGATGCCGCATTCTTCTTCATAAAAGTCCAGTTTCTCACACTATTTGTTCAGCACAGAGATTGTAGAGGTATGGTGAAAGGATACATCCCTTATGTACAGGTTAATTGACTTTAAGCTAGACAGTGTTTCCTTGTTGTGTTTGAACGGCTGCCTCTGAGTCCATGTACAGATTCTGCACAAAATTATCCATAATTTGTTGTGACACACACAGTCAAATGCCTTTACCTAGTCAATAAAACATAAATAGCCATCTTTCTGGTATTCTCTGCTTACAGATAATAACCATCTGACATCCCTGATGTCCCTGGTGCCATACCCTCTTCTGAATCTGGCTTGATTTAATCACAGTTCTTTGTCTATATAATGCTGTAAATGCTTTTGAATGCTCTTTAGAAAAATTCTACTTGCATGTGATATTAATGATATTATTCAATAATTTCCACATTTGGTTGGAATCACTCTCTTGGGAATAGGCCCAAATATGGATCTTTTCCAGTCATTTTTCCAGGTAGCTCTTTTCCAAATCTCTTGACATAGATAAGTTAGCATCTCCAGTACTGCATCTGTTTGTTGAAACATCTCAGTTGGTATCCCATCAACTCCTGGAGCCTTGTGTTTTGGCAGTTCCTTCAAGGCAACTTCCACTTCTTCTTTCAGTACCATTGGTTCCTGATCATATGCAACCTCTTAAAATGGTTGGTCATACACCAATTCTTCTTGATATAATGACTCTGTGTATTCCTTCCAACTTCTTTTGCTATTTTCTGTGCTTATTAGTATTTTCCTTGTGGAATCCTTTACTATTGACATTAGAAAATTGAATTTTTTCTTCTTCAATTCTTTAAGCTTGAGAAAAATGGAGCATTTTTATTCCTTTTTATTTTCTGTTGCCAGCTCTTTGCACATGGCCTTATAATCTTTAGCGTCTAATACATCAAATCTGTTCTTGAGGTGGTTTCTGAACTCAAGTTGGATATACTCAAGGTTATACCTTGACTTGTGCACTTGTTCTAATTTTCTTTAATATCAGTTTGAACATGCATATGAACAGTTGATGGTCTGATCCACAATCAGAACCTGGTCTTGTTCTGACTTTTCATATTTAACTTATTTTCCCACAAGTGTAGTCAATTTGTTTCCTATATGTTCCATCTATTGAATTTCATGTGCATAGTTGCTGTTTCTGTTTGTGAAAAAATGTATTTGCCATGGAAAAGTTGTTAGTCTGACAAAATTTGATCATGTGATCTCCAGTATCATTTCTGTCACCAATGCTATATTTTACAACTACCGAGCCTTCTTTGTTTCCAATTTTACATTCCAGCCACCAGTAATTTATCTGTGCATTCTGATTAAATGTTAGATCAATTTCAGACTGTAGAAGCTGTTAAAAATTGTTCCTTTCTTTATTTGAGACCTTAGTGGTGAGTGTGTAAATTTGAGTAATAGTCAGATTAACTGGCATTCCTTCAGGAAGTGTAGAGCAGCACTCTACCAAATGAGCTAAACCCCAACCCCAGGCCTTCCTTGTAGGCATATGGATACTATCCTATTAGTGACAGTATTGTACTTCAGGACAGATCTTAAGACGTCTTTTTGATGCTGGATGCAACCTCATTTCTCTTTAAATTGTCATTCTCAACACAGTAGACCATATGATTACTTGACTCAGCATGGCTCATGCCAATACATTTTAGTTCACTGATGCTCAGAATGTCAATGTTTTGCACTCCATTCCATTTTGATGATTTCTAATTTTCCTATGTTCATACTACCTACATTCCCCATTCCAATTATGAATAGATGTTTATAGTTATTTCTTCTCATTTTGAATCATGCCACATCAGCAAATGGAGGTACATGGGGTTTTACTCCAGTCCCACCATTAAGGTCAACTCTACCCTGAGGAGGCAACTCTTCCCCAGTCATGTTTTGAGTGCCTTCTAACCTGGGTGGGGGCTCATTTTCAGGCATTGTATCTGACAGTGTTTCTCTGCTATTCATAGGGTGTCAATGGCTAATAGTTTCGAAGATGGATTAGCCATATCCTGCTTCCTAGTCTGTCTTATTCTGAAAGCTCAGCTGAAACCTGTCCACCATGGGTGATCCTGTACTAGTGGTGACATAGCTTTCGGCATCACAGCAATACACAAGCCCCCATAGTATGGCAAACTGACAGACACCTGGCTGTGGAACTCTAAAGCTGTATGGGAGATGTATGGATATGTGACTCTAAAATGCATAAGCACTACATAGTGAACTATGCAAAGCAAAACCACTAGAGTGTGACTCTTTGAACACTGGGGGCCCTAACTGTTATTCTGTTCTAAGGGTGAGACTTGGAATGAAAGATTATTCTCACAATTTAAGATTTTATATTACTTGCCTTGTTTGATTTGGAAATTACTTGGGGCCTTTCACTTTTTTCTTCTTCATTTTAGAATGAGAATTTCTGCCTTCTGCCTGTTCCACCATTGCACTGTTGAAGTACATTACTTGTTTGATTTCACAGGTTCACAGCTTAAGGGGAATGTACCTCGTAACACAACATAGCTTCAATCTTACCCATATTTGATTTAGATGTTAGTTAAGTGAGACTTTAGACTGATAATTTAAAGTTGATACTCTAATGAGTTAATACATTTGTGGTTATTGGAGTGGAATAAGTGTCTTTTGTATGTGAGAAGAACATGAATTTTGAGGGTCCAGTAGTGAAGTGCTGTGATTTGAAAGTATTGGTATCCTTGAAACTTCATGATGTATCTTAAACCTCAATAATATACTTTCACAGATGAGGCTCAACTGGGGATGGTGGATGACCTCTGTAATCCCAGCAACTCAGGAGGTGGAGACAGGAGGTTTGCGGATTTGAAGCCAGTGGCAGTCTGCATAATTTAGCGAAACCCTGTCTCAAGATAAAAAATAGAAAATGGGCTCGGGGTCCAACTCAGTGGTAGAGCACTTGGAGAATATGTGGAAGGCCCTGGTTCAACCCCCATGTACTTCATAAAGAGACTGAGAGAGAGAGGGAGGGAAGGAGAGAGAGAGAGAGAGAGAGAGAGAGAGAGAGAGAGAGAGAGAGTTGAGGCCCATAAGAGGCGATCAATTCATCTTATGAAAGGGCTGGAGGGAACTAGTGAGAATCTCTTTTGCTCATCAGCTTTCCACCATGTAAGTATGCAGCAACAAGTTGTTATGTTGAAAGCAGACAGACCATACCATCACCAAATACTAAATCTGCTGGTGCCTTGACTTTTGACTTCCCAACCTCTAGAACTGTGAGAAATAAAGTTATGCCAATTATAAAGTATTCATCCTATGGTATTTTGTTATAATAGCACAAATGGACAGGTATTTTTATTTTTCTTGCCTAATTGCTCTAGCTAGGACAATCGGACTGTATGAACAGAAACAATGAGCCTGAGCATCTTTATCTTGTTCCTGAGCTTAGAGGAAAATATTTCAGCTTTTCAATTTTGACTATGATTTGCAGTGAATTTTTCATATATGGACTTTATTAGCCTGAGATAATTTTCTCTACTCCTACTTGGTTAAGATTTTTGTCATAAGTTGTAGACACCTGTCAAATGTCTTTTTCTGCACCTACTGACAATATTATTCAACTTATATCTTTATTCTGTTAACATGGTGTATCATGTGAATTGATTTTTGTATGTTGACCCATCCTTGCACACGAGGGATGATTACCACTTTCTCATGACATATATGTCTGGGGTTTAGCGCAGTTGGCACTGTGTTTGATCCCCAGAACCTCAAAAATGGGAGAAGGACCTGGCAGCCCATTCCCAAACACAATCTCGAAATAATCAACCATCAAAAATTCTATGAATAGCATAGAAGCACTGACATAGTGCCAGACATGGCTTAGTGTTGGGAGGTATTTCCTTCTGTTATACATAGGGTCACTATGAATTGGATTCAATTTGATGGAACCTGACAACAATAATAACAGCAACAACATGATATTCTTTCTTCTTTTATTAGTTTTCTTTAAATCAACTGTTGAATAAACTATCTGGTTTTGGTATCATGTGATGGTGGCATCATAAAATGAGTTTGAAGTGTTCTCTGTGTTATTGGGGAGATGCTGAGAGTGTGACTGGGTGGGCCTGGAGCATGAGTCTGAGAATCTGGCAGCAGAAACTCAGGTCCTTATATTCAGCATATAAAAGAACTAATAGTAGATAGTATGTTGTTGTTGTTGTTGTTGTTGTTGTTAGGTGCCGTGGAGTCGGCATCCAACTCATAGCGACCCTGCATACATTAGGCAAAACACTATTGTTAGTGCTTCTCTGCTGTTCATAGGGTTTTCAGTGCTGCATTGATTTTTGGGAGTGGATTGCTGGGTCTGTCTCCCAGTAGACAGTATAGAAAAGGTTTATTAAAGATAATACATCTTTAAGAAAAAATTACACAGAAAACTGGGACATCTGGAGAAGGTTAGGGAATCCTGGAAAGAACTTGGAAAAACCTGTATTCACTGCATGAATCAGCATAAGGATGCTCCTATTCCTCAGGGGAAAGTAAGAAGCCAGAGAGAACAGAAGGATTAAACTGGCTTTTAGAAGGAAAAGTACCTCGGATGGACAGAGGAGATGGAGGGCACAAGAGAAATGACAGATATGTATATGGTTGTTGGAAAGAGAAGAGCAGAAGAGCAGAGAGAAAGGAAAGCAGAAGAGTGGCAGAAGAGAGAGCTTGTGGGAGAAAAGTATTTGGGCTCATATTTATTTAAAGTAGGACACACCCACTATGACATCAGCCCTGGGCTCTCAGCTCTAGGGGCCTAGTGTAACATGGGCCTAGGGTCTTTGTTTTCTAAATGGTCCAAGTACTTGCATTGGGTGGGGGGCCCATTAGAAAATCTCCTTCCAATGTCCTCAGAGATGTAGTTGGCTTCATTTATCATGGCTGAAAGGCAGGAATCATATTCAATCCCCATTTCCTGTATGTTACCTGTTAATGGTTAAGCTAGCTACATAACACCTCCTCTGTAAATTATTTGGAATAGTTTGAAAAGGACTGTTATTGTGTTGTTGTTAGGTGCCATCCAGCCAGTGTCTGACTCATAGCAACCCTACATAAAACAGGCAAAATTCTATTGTCAGTGTTTCCCTCCTATTCATAGGGTTTTCAATGGCTGACTGATTTTTGGAAGTGGGTTGCTGGGTCCTTCTCCCAAGCCTACAGCACCTGGTGTTCCCAGGTGGTCTCCCATCCAAGTATTAACCCCACCCAACCCTGTTTAGCTTCCGAGATCTGACAGGATAGGACACCATAGTGGTACAACTGGAGGCTGAAAAGGACTGGCATTTCTTTAATTTTTATAGAATTCACCAACAAATCAATCTGATTCTGGGTTTTCCTTTGTGAGGAGTTTTTGATGACTCTCTCCAAACTAGTTTTATATCTGTTCATAATTTCTACTTTCTTAGATTCTATCTTTGTAGGTTTTATATTTCTTAGAATTTATCATCATTTTCAAGTTCTCTTATATTTTCTTCATCCTTTTATTTTGTTTCTCTGGGTAATTTTGTGGGATCCATGTTTGAGTTCACTGATTTATATTCCTTTGCCAATTTGCCAATTGAATTTTTTATTTCATTTATTATACTCTTCAGTTCCAACATATATGTTTGATTCTTTAAACAATTTTTTCACTCTGGTGAAATTTTACTTTTTTCATATATTATTCTCCTCAGCTCTTTGAGCAATTTTATGATACTTGTTCTGAGCTTTGTGTCAGGTAATTCATGTATCTCCATTCCAACAGTCCTAATTTCTGCAGTTTTATCTTCCCTTGTTTAGGTCATTTTCCCTGTCTTTGTTTTTCTCAACGATGTGCTGGTGTCTAAATATTAGAAAAATGTACCATCTCTATTCCCACAAAAAGGAAAAAAAAAAGAAAAATATACCATCTCTACAAGTCTTCATCAATTGATCTCATATAAAGACCTTTACCATTTAACCATGTCCGAGCTTCAGTGAGCCTATAAAACCTTCATGCTTGTCCACCACTCAACAAATTCAAAATAGAGAATTAAAAAATTAATGTACTCTATATAGCTAAAGTTCAGGAAAAAAGGATTTTGAAGTTTTACCACAAAGAGGCAATACATGTTTGAAGAGATAGATACACTTACCATCATTTGAACAGAACACAAATGTATAAATGTCAAAATATTACATGGTACCCATAAATACATATACTACTTGTCAATTAAAAATAAAACATATATAAAGCTATTGGTGTTTCAAATTGCACCATCAATACAGTGTAGTGTTAGCCCACATACTAGAAGAATATATTTTCAAACACAAAATCTAATAAGATTTTAGTATCCATAATGTAACCCAATTTTACAAGTCAATAATACACTTATAAATAGCCCAATGAAAATGGACAAAGCACAAGTGGACATCCATGTTAAGGAGATATGGAAATGGCCAATGAACACATGAAAAGATGCTCAACAGGATTATCTACAATCAAAATAGAATCAGAACAACAATATAATACTATTTAGCAAACCCTTGTTGTTGTTAGGTGCCATTGAGTAGAGTCCAACTCATGGCCACCCTCATAGGGTTTTCAATGGCTGACTGTTTTGGGATTGCCTTGGGAGTGGATTACCACGTCCTTCTCCCATTTTTGCAGTGCTGAGTATCGAACTCAGGACCTCAGAGACTGCAGAGCAGCTCTCTACCACCTGAGCTAAATCTGAGCCCCATAACAAACCCTAATATAGTTAAAATAAAGAACATGCATACTAATCTCCCCAAATATTTACCAACATTTTGTGGTAAAAACTTTCTATATATTTTCTTCCAGTTTTTTGTAACATATAGTACATAATTGCTATGTATAATTATATATATTTAAAAGTAAATCTAGCTTCCACATATGAGTGAAAACATGCAGTATTTCTGTTTTGGGGTCTGGCTTATTTTATCTAAAATGATGACTTCTAGTTCCATGCATTTTCCTATAAATAATATAATTTAGTCTTCTTTATAGTTGTATAATATTCCATTATGTATCTATACCATATTTTTAAAAATCCATTCTTCTGTTGGCAGACATCTGGGCTAATTCCATATCTTTATAATTATGAATAGTGCTGCAATGAACATGGAAGTACAGATGTCTCTATAGTATGACGATTTAGATTCCTTTGGGTATATACCCAATACTAGCATAGCTGGATCATATGGTAGTTCCTTTTTTAGTTTTCTGAGAAAACTACTTAAGGATTTCCATAATGGCTATACTAGTTTTCACTCTCATCAGCAGTATAAAAGGATTCTTTTTTCCCCATATCCTTCCCAGGATTTATTGTTGTTTGTTTGTTTTTGATGCTCTCCATTTTGACTGAGGTGAGCTGGAATTACAGTGTAGCTTTGATTTGCATTTATTTTCTGGATGGTTGAGGATGTTGAATACGTTTTCATGTGTTTATTGGCCATTTGCATTTTTTCTTTTGAAATCAGTCTATTCAGGTCTATTGCCCACTTACTGATTGGATTGTTTGTTTGGTGTTTTTTGGGTTTCTTTATATATTCTAGATATCAATCCCCTGTCAGATTTATAGATAACAAAAAGATTTTCTCCCAATCTGTGGGCTCTCTCTTTAATCTATGAATATTTTTTTCTTTTGATGTGCAGAGGCTTTTTAATTTCATGCAATCCCATTTGTCAATTATTAGTACTATTTCCTGGGCTACTAGAATCTTATTAAGAAAGTACTTGCCTATACTTATGTTGAAATTTGTTCCCTGCATTTTCTTCTAGTAATTTCAAATTTTCCAGTTTTTCTTTAAGAACTTTGATCCATTTTGAATTGATTTTTGTACAGGGTGAGACATGAATTGACTTTCATTCTTCTGCATGTGGATATCCAGTTTTCCAGTATCATTTGTTGAAAAGGCTATTTTTTTTCCAATGTATGTTTTTGGCAAATTTGTTAAATATCAAATGGCTGTAGCTGTGTGGGTTTATTTCTGTGTCGTCTATTCTCTTACATTGATCTTCTCATCTGTTTCTCTTCCAGTACCAACCTGTTTTTATTTTTTAACTGTACTCCTAAAATATAGTCTGATGTCAAATATTGTTATGCCTCTTGCATTGTTTTGTTACTTAGGATTTTTTTGTTACATAGGGTATTTTGTGCTTCCATATGAATTTTAGGATTTTTTAATTTGATGTGTATGGCATTGAATCTGCAGATTACTTTTGGTAGTGTTTTCATTTTCACAATATTAATTCTTCTGAACCATGAGCAATGGAAGTTTTTCATTTTTAGTTCCTTCTTCAGTTTCTTCCTTCAATTTGTTGAACCTTTCATTGTAGAGGTCTTTTGGTTCCTTGTTGTTGTTGTTGTTGTTAGGTACTGTCGAGCTGAATCCAACTCATGGCGACCCTCATAGGGTTTTCAATGGCTGTTTCGGGATTGCCTTGGGAGTGGGTTGCCATGTCCTTCTCCCATTTTGCAGTGCTGGGAATCGAACTCAGGACCTCAGAGACTGCAGAGTAGTGCTCTACCAACTGAGCTAAATCCCAGCTTTTTTGGTTCCTTGGTTAGATTAATTCCTAGATTTTTTGAGGCTATTGTGAATTGGATTATTGTTTTGATTTTTTTCTCATCCTGTTCATAATTGTTGTTGTTGTTGTTGTTGTTGTTGTTGTTGTTAGGTGCCATCAGTCATGCCTGACTCATAGTGATCCTCATAGAGTTTTCAGTGGCTGATTGTTTCAGGATTGCATTGGGAGTGGATTGCCATATACTTCTTCCATTTTTGTGGTGCTGGGAATTGAACCTGGGACCTCAGAGACTGCAAAGCGGTACTCTACCAACTGAGCTAAATCCCAGACCCTGTACATTATTAGTATATATAAATGTTTTTTTATTTTTGAGTATTTATGTTGTACTTTGCTAATTTGCTGACAGTGCTTATCAGATCTAAGTGTTTTCTGGTGGAGTCTTTAGGGGCTTTTAAGTATAGGATCATGCCATCTGTAAGTAGGGATATTTTGACTTCTTCACTCTCTATTAGTATTCCTTTTATTTCCCTCTCTTGCAATATAGCTCTGGGTGAATCGCAAACAAAACATTGAATCAGAATGGGCATCCTCGTCTCATTCCTGATTTTAGAGGAAATGCTTTCAGATTTTTTTCATCTATTATAGTATATACATTGCAAATACTTTCTTCTATTCTGTAGGCTATCTCTGTTGAGTTTTTCACTTACTGCACATAAACTTTTCAGTTTGATATAATCCCATTGTTTATTCTTGCATTTGCTCCCTGTGTTTGAGTATTATACATAAAATCTTTTCCCATATATCTGTCCTGCAGCATCTCTCCTTTGTTTTGTTGTAGTGTTTTCAGAGTTTCAAGTCTTAAATTTAAGTGTTCAATCCATTTTGAGTAGATGTTTATATGTGGTAAATGATAAGTATCTAATCTTATTCTTTTGCATATGGATCTCTAGTTTTCTCAGCACCATTATTTGAAGATACTGTCCATCTCCACTATTTGTTCTTGGCACCTTGGATAGAGGTCAATAGGCTGTAAATATTTGGACATATTTATGTTTCCCTATTCTGTTCCATTGGCCTATTTATTTTATGCCAGTACCATGCTATTTTGGGTCCTATAGTCATGTAGTATATCTTGAAGTCAGGTATTGAAATGCACTAGCTTTATTCTTTTTGCTTATGTCTGCTTTGGCTCTCTTCCAAGTCTTTTGTGGTTCTATAAAAACTTTTGAGATTTTTTTATTTTAGCAAAGATTGCCAATCGTCTATTGATAGGAATTTCACAAAATCTATAGACTGCTATGGTAGTATGAATATTTCGAGAATATTAATTCTTCTAAAATATAAATGTTGGATATCTTTCCAATTTCTTTCATTAATGTTTAATAGTTTTCACCAAATAAATCTTTAATCTCCTTTGTTAAATTTATTACTCATTTTTTTCTTGGTAGCTATT
>VMDO01036403.1:0-15187 GCA_007922755.1 Pedetes capensis
AAAAAAAAAAAAAAAAAAAAAAAAAAAAAAAAAAAAAAAAAAAAAAAAAAAAAAAAAAAAAAAAAAAAAAAAAAAAAAAAAAAAAAAAAAAAAAAAAAAAAAAAAAAAAAAAAAAAAAAAAAAAAAAAAAAAAAAAAAAAAAAAAAAAAAAAAAAAAAAAAAAAAAAAAAGAATCAAAATAATACAATAAAATAATAATCATCACCATCAAAATAATAGAATCAAAATGATGATAAAATATAACCAAAATGATAGACTCAATATAATAGCAATCAAGATAATATCATAACCAAAGTAATAGAATCAAAATAATATGATAACCAAAATAATAGAATCAATATAATCATCATCAAAATAATAACAGTCATCAAAAAGAAGGAGAAGAAGAATTGTCATCTCCACCTAGGTTCGTAAGCCTGCAGCCATAGCCCTGTGGCATCTGATCCCATCAGATCTCGGAAGCTAAGCAGGGTCGGGCCTAGTTAGTACCTGGATGGGAGACCGCCTGGGAACACCAGGTGCTGTAGGCTTGGGAGAAGGAGCCGGCAACCCACTCCCAAAAATCAATCTGCCATTGAAAACCCTATGAACAGCAGAGAAGCACTGACAATAGTGTTTTGCATGTTGTATGCAGGGTCGCTATGTGTCGGATACTGACTCAATGGCACCTAACAACAACAACAACAACCCTAGGTTTGAGGGAGCTGTGGTTCCCCTGAGAACCATTTGCGAGCAGAATGCTTGGCCCGCAGCCCATCTCCACTCTCCCCTGCTGAGCTGAGCTAGTGGGGCAGCCGGTGGGTCACAGGGCGGGAAGATTTGCGGGCAGCACCTGCCGCAGGCAAGGGCAGCGTGGGAAGCTCAGGCACCACCAGCAGCAATGGGGAACGCAGAGCTCTGGGCGGGGGCCTGGGCTGGAGCCGGGAGGCAGTTTCAGGTCAGGATCACGGCAGGATTGTGGATAAGAAGCAAGCAGCCTTCCTGAAGTGGGGTTCTAGGACATTATCCACTAGATGACGTTCCTGGGCTCTTACAACACTGGTTCGTTTTCACATGCTAACCATAATTACATCTTGTGTTGGTCTGAAGCGATGTTCCCTTTGAGGATAAGTTTGACATTAGTACAGAGGAAACTTGGTTTTTTTTTTATTGGAAATTTTTAATGTGCACCTTAATGTGATTCATTCTGACATGCTTTTCATTGTGACATTTCCATATATGCATTTTGTTGTACATTATTCATAAAGGTTCCCCCTTATCCTCTTGTGCGCTTCCTCCCCCCATCCCACCCCCCTATCAAAGACTTCTCTACCATTTCCTTGTCTTTTTATGGAAATTTGTTTTTAACGCTTGGTGAATAACAATTTGGCAGGGATGAACAATCCAACAGAAATGCCATTTTAATAGTAAAAGAATCCTCAGATCAGACTCCCAGGCCCGCCCTCTGGGGCTGTGGGCTTCCACGAGCTGGGTCCTAGGGAGCGTGGGCTTTGGAATTTGAGAGACCTGCTACTCACTGCTGAGGTATCTGGAACAACTTGCTAAACCTCCCTGAACCCTAATTTCCTCCACCATAAAATGGGGCCAGGAATCATTCTGGCTTTATTGGGGAGTAAATAAGAGTGCTTGTGCAAAGAGTTTATAGCATGCAGTAAGCACTTAATAGTTGTTGGCTACTATCATTGTAATTATTAGAAGGAAACATATTGGAAGGACTCGTAACACCTGGGCACGCTGGCGTGCATCAGCTGCATTTCCTTGTTTTATATCAATACCATCCCTGTGTAAAGATTCTCAGGGAGGAAAACATTGTTTGGTGTTTCTTTTTGGTTTGGTTCTCCACATAGCTAGGAAAAGATGTATCGTTAGACCTTATTCTTTAATTAGGAAGAAATAATGGGGAGGACCTATTTCTCATCGCTTGAGCTGTGTTCTAATTTGGTTGGTGGTTGTTAGGTGCCCCCGAGTTGGTATCCAACTCATAGCGACCCTGTGTACAACAGGCGAAACGCTATTGTCAGTGCTTCTCTGCTGTTCATAGGGTTTTCAGTGGCTGATTGTTTTTTTTGGAGTGGGTTGCTGGGCCCTTCTTCCAAGCCTACAGCACCTGGTGTTCCCAGGCGGTCTCCCATCTAAGTACTAACTAGGCCTGACCCTGCTTAGCTTCCGAGATCTGGCGGGATTGGATGCCACAGGGATACGGCTGCAGGCCATGTCCTAATTTAGCAAGACACAAAATTCCACAAATTGCTGCTGTACATGCACATACAAAGAAAGACATGTCAGAATGTGTGGAAATGTATGGGAAATTAGGAGATGGCTTCGAAGAGACAACAAAACCAAATTCAGGACAGGAAAAAATCATAATTATTCTTCTATTAACAAGCATCCTCCCATTTACTTATAATTGGTTATCTTCCAAAGCTCATTTGTGTTACTTGAAACTCAGTATATTTTCCTAAAGAGACAGTGAAATAATGGTAGTTATGTACCCGGCCAGAACTCTTTCTTGTTTGTTGTTAGGTGTCTGACTCATAGCTATCCAATGTACAACAGAATGAAACACTCACCCACACTGTGCCATACCCAGCAGTATGTCAGTGCTTCTTCGCTATTCATAGGGTTTGCTATTCATAGGGTTTTCAATGGCAGATTGTTTCGGGAGTGGGTTGCCAGGTCCTTCTCCTGTTTTTGTGGTGCTGGGAGTCGAACCCAGGGCCTCAGAGTACAGAGCAGCATTCTACCCACTGAGCTAAACCCAGCCCTGGCCAGAGCTCTGCTTACCTCCAAATGTGTTTGTAAGCTTAGTGCTGACGTTGAGGCTCCCTTCTGAATGCTGATATAAGGAAACAAAAATCTAAGAGAACCTTTCTCTGGGCTCAGAGCTGCCCTCAGCTTTGATGAGGACAGTCTGCTTCTCATCTCCATTTCTGAATTCCTAGTTTGGCAACCAAGCCTGCAGCGGTAGCCCTGTGGCATGTGATCCTGTCAGATCTCGGAAGCTAAGCAGGGTTGGGCCTGGTCAGCCCTTGGATGGGAGACCTCCTGGGAACACCAGGTGCTATAGGCTTGGGAGAAGGACCCAACAACCCACTCCCAAAAATCAATATGCCATTGAAAACCCTATGAACAGCAGAGAAGCACTGACAGTAGTGTTTCACCTGTTGTTTGTAGGGTCACTATGAGTTGGATACTGACTCGACGGCACCTAACAACAACAACAAGTTCAACAACCCCCCCCACCTCTCAATCCTTCGGTGACCTCTGTACAAATCTCCTTCATAGGAGACTTCCTTCCAGAAGATTCTTCCCATGTCAATACCCAGTCCCTCTCTCCTTTTGTTCTGAGTTGGAGGAAAGCCCCTCAGTCTTCAAGGTCTTTTCACTTGTCGAGGGGATACTTGGTGTCCTACTTAATTACTCAATTTGTAGACTATTTTAGAGAGACTGAGAGGGAGCCATCCAGCTGGATCTGCGCATCAGTGGGTGCTTGGGAAGCAGTTTTTGTCGAAGTCTGGAATTTTGGGCCACTTCACGTGAGCACGCAGCAGCTTGGTGGATGGGGAGAGTGGAGGAGGGCTTGAGTGAGGTGACCGCCCGCAGGACCACGTCACTCCCTGCAATCACCTGAGCCACCCTGTCTAGAGAGACTTGGGCTCTTATGTGGTCCTCCGTGGCGCTGTCAAGGCCAGGCAGTGCACACCTCACGTTTTCTAAAGGAGGTTTAGCATCCACCACTGGTTTTCCAGCGACCCACGCTGGCAAAGAAGGTAGAAAAATGTCTAACTCGCTTGCCTGTTTCCCAGTGACTGCAACCTGCCTGAGAACCCTCTCTTCATCTCATGTGGTGGCCAGCGAAACAGCAGCTTGGGGTAGGTGAACTCCAGAATCCTTCCTAGAGAAAGAATGTCTCACCACTGGGGCTGCCTTCGGGGCTGGGGAGCGTGGAGGCTGGCCAGGGACAGGTAGAGGTTGAAATTCTCCCTCTGCCACCAACAGCCATGGGACTTGTAAACAAGTCACTGGCTTTTTCGGAGCTGTAGAGTTTTCCTTTTGCACAATGGGAAAAAAATACATCCACAGTCCTGGAATTATGGGATGGAGCAGGTGCCACAGTGGATGGGAGGCAATTCGAGTGAGCTGCCCGTTCAATGGTAGTTGGTATTATTAGTATCATAATTATCATTGTTAACTTAGAAACCTTGCCCAAATTTCATCCTGCAAAAGTCTTTATGAATGGTGATTTCTGAGGAAGAGGCCAGAAGGCCTTGTTTGTGTTGTCAGAGGAGACATTTCCAGCAGGAGCCAGGTACCAACCAGCAATCATTCATTCAATAGTATTAATAATGGATATGAATATGTATTTATTATGAATAAAATATAGCAATAAACTAATGCAAATAATAAAATACTATATATTAGCCATTAGGGACCAGGAGCACATTGAGGAGTGAGAGAGGACATTGTGAAGGAGGCAGAGACCCTTCCTATGTCCGGGTCATGTGGTGGGTGGCCGGGCACTGAAAAGTCCTTGCAAATATGGTTACCGTTAGGGATGGGAGTGTGAGGTGCCTGGGAAGGGGCCAGTGTCTCAGCCCAGGCCCAAGAGAGCTTTTCTTTCTCTTCTTTTCTTTTCTTTCTTTCTTTTCTTTCTTTCTTTTTTTTTTTTTTTGCAGTATTGGGGATTGAACCTAGGGCCTCGTGCCTGCGTGCTCTGCAAGTTCTGGACCACTGAACTGCACCCTCAGTCCATTTTCTTTTTACTATTTGAGACAGGTTCTTGCTAAGTTATGTAGACTGCCTCTGGTCTCCAACTTGCGATCCTCCTGCCTCTGCCTCCCGAGCTGCTGGGATTACAGCCATGTGCTACCGAGCCCGGCTCAAGAGAGCTTTTCCTGAAGTGACAGCATATGTGAGAGTGAGCAAGCAGATCCAAAAGGAAGGGATCTCAGTGGAATCTCCTGAGGGTGATCTTAGCACATCAGAGGGGCTGGAAATATGCACAGAGGGGTCAGCCAAGCCCTCACTGTCCAGCTGACTTTAAGTCAGTTTTTTTTTTTTTTTGTGGTACTGGGGGTTGAACCCAAGGCCTCGCACTCTCATACTTTGCAAGAGCTGCACCCCCAGCCCTTTTTTTTTTTTTTTTTTTTACATTTTTTGAGACAGGGTCTCACTAAGTTACGCAGACTGCCTCTGGTCTTGAACTTGCGATCCTCCTGCCTCCGCCTTCTGAACCATGGTATTTATTTATTTATTTTTAATTATCTATGTTTAGGTTGGGCTTGCTACCTCTGGATGTCGGAATCCCTGCCCTCCCTGTGTCTTCTGTGGGGAGGGGGCTCTGCATTCCCCTGTCTTCCCTGCCTTCCACTAAAGTCTTTTTGAAGTTTGGTGGCTCCTCTGGGCATCTGTGGTATAATCTGGTTAACATACCTGAGTTGGAAAGTGTATTTTTATTATGTAATTCTAGCATGTGTCTAAAGATAAATCAGTATACCTATTTCCCCACTAGTTATAGACCTGGTTTCTTGACCTTTTATGTGAAATAGCTTTAATTTTTTTAGTAATTTGGAAGGACCTTAAAGCCTTTAATTCCTACTGTAGCGCTTTGAGAACATGGGAAATATCAATGGTTTTTCCATTTCTTTCCCTCCTTTCCTCCTTTCCTTCCTTCCTTTCTCTCTCCTTCCTTCCTTCCTTTCTTCTCTCTTGGGGCTGAGGATTGAACCCAAAGCCATGTGAAGTTCTGAGCCACACCCTAAGCCCCATAAAAGTATCAGTTCTTATGAGGACAGGCTTTTAAGCCTTGGAAATGTATTTGTGAAAGATTTTGTGGGGTGAAGGTTTTTCTAAGATTTTCCTTGTGTTATTTCTACAAAGTTTAGGAGTTAAGATTTTGAGATTAATTTTTTTCTAGTCAGTGCTGGGGACTGAACCCAGGTCTTTGTACAGGTAGGCAAATGCTCTACTATCGAGCTACATCCCCAGCTCAAATGCTTGTGATCTTCTAACCAGTGATTAGCTTGACTGTATCATTCAACTCATTAATTCAGGAGGTTGGTTTTTTCTCTGGCTTAACCATCTTCTTCTTCTCTCTTCAATAGCTCTAAAGTGCAACAAACCAGTTTTCATAGGAATCCGACCACCTCCATAAGCAAAGGCATTGAAAGAAACATCAGCTACTCGGGCAGAGGAGTCTTCTTCAGCGTGCACTCCTGGGCCCCGGTGAGAACTTGGGCTTTCGGCAGAGTGGGGGCCAGCTGCTTCCCTAGAGAGCTTGCTCCGTAGCACCCCTGGGTATTGCGCATCCATGGAAAGTCGCCTGGGTTTGCTCCAGGCCAGTGAATAGGCTTGGCCTCTAAGCATGGCGCGTTCCACAGATGAATGTGGATCTCATGGGCCTTTGTGAGGTTTGGTGGAGCCCAGGGTGGCCCTGGCCACCCCGACCAATCCTGCTTTGCCCTTAGTCCAAGCTTGTCAGCAACCTGGAAGGCTCACCAGGCACAGGGACAGAATTGCATGTGCAATTCATCCATGGGAGGCATCTTCTTTTTTTCTTCTCTTTTTTTTTTTTTTTTTGGTGGTACTGGGGGTTCAACCCAGGGCCTCGCGCCTGCATGCTCTGCAGGTGCTGGACCACTGAACTGCACCCTCAGCCCATTTTTTTTACTTTTTGCGACAGGGTCTCACTAAGTTATGCAGACTGCCTCTGGTCTCGAACTTGTGATCCTCCTGCCTCCGCCTCCCGAGCCGCTGGGATTACAGGTATGCACCACCGTGCCCTGCTCAAAATCCTTAATAATTTTTGAACAAAGGGCTCTGTGTTTTCTGTTTGCACTGGGCTCTGTAAATTACATAACTGTTTCTGGACCTGGGAACCTCTGTCAATGCACAGGCCATTTTCTCTTGCCATATTTGGGTTTGGCTCTTGGGCGCATGAACAGCATGAGGATCTTTATACCCCCCATGCCCGTCATGATGCCTGGCAGTGTATAGTAGGGACAATTGAAATGCTGTGTGGATGCTGAAGCCAGAGGTGGGCATTAGGATGCGAAATCTGTGCTGCCTGCCGGTAGGATGAGATTTGGGGAACAGAAGGCAGGTGTCCTGCCTGCAAGGACCTTACACCTGCACTGCCCTAGCGCCTCGGCCGCCGGGGCTGCCTCCTGGATCTGAGCCCAGGCTGCCCTGCTGTGGGACGGGGCTGGGCAGTCTTGTTTGATCTCAGGTCGCTCTTGGGTAGATTTAGAGTCGCGTCCATTTAACTTGGATGGATCTAGTGCCCAACCAGCTTGCTCAGGGCTTCTCTCTGTGGAGACCATGATACAGACAATCAGCTGAGGGGCTGGGGTCCCCCACATTCTGTATGTAGCACATACAGCTTCCAGCTCTACACAGGGCCTCCCGTGCCTCTTGAGACTCAAAGCAAATAAGAAACATCTCAGTGTGGGTGTGGCCTACAGGGTACTTTTGGCATTCTGTTCTCGTCATTTGAGGAAAAAAAAAATATATATATATATATATATACACACACACAATTATGATTATGGTTCTAGATGGAATGGAATTATCTTTTCTAAAATGTTAGTCTATGGAACTGATATTGTTCAGTTGTCATTAAGTGCCATCGAGTCAGGTCCAACTCATAGCAACCCTGTGTACAACAGAATGTAACACTCCCCAGCACTGTGCTATGCACGCGATCATTTTTATGCTTAAGCTCATTGTTGCACCCACTGTGTCAATCTACTTCTTTGTTTGGTTGTTGTTGCTGGCGATTGTAAAAACTCATTCATTTCCTTCACAAAAGCCCGGTAGCTTTTGTTGATGATGCTGCGTCTGTAATGACTCTTATTCCTGACCTGTCTGTAATGACTCTTTTATTCCAGGATTCCGTGTCTTTTGTGTACCAGGCTTTGGAACAGAAGATACGGACCATGATGACAGGCAGCTCTCAGGACCCCCTGAAACATGTCTCCAGTCCCTCAGCATCCTACTTCACGTCGGTTCCCTATGCGAGGCTTGGTTGGTATGTCTAAGGGTGTCTAACGTGAATTATGGGAGAAAGACGTGGCAATCCACTCCCGAGGCCATCCCAAAACTGTCAGCCATTGAAAACACTATGAGGGTCACCGAATCAGACACTACTCAACGGCATCTGACAACAACAACATGTGAATACGGGCTGGGATTTAGCTCAGTTGGTAGAGCACCACTCTGAGCAGTCTCTGAGGTCCTGAGTTCAATTCCCAGCACCACAAAAATGGGAGAAGGATGTGGCAATCCACTCCCAAGGCAATCCCGAAACAATCAGCCATTGAAAACCCTATGAGGGTGGCTATGAGTTGGACACGACTCGATGGCACCTAACAACAACAACATATGAATTGAGGCTGGCGTTAAGGTCAGTTGGTAGAGCGGTACTCTGCAATTTCTGAGGATCTAGGTTTCATCCCCAGCACTGGAAAAATGTTAGAAGGTTGTCATGATCCATTCCTGAAGCCAAGCAATCCCAAGGCAATCAGCTGTTGAAAACCTTTTGAGAGTTGGTATGAGTTGGACCCAACTTGACAGCACCTAACAACAACACGTGAATGTTGTCATCGGTATTAATTCCGTTCAGTCATTCAAGTGTTTGAAATAGCATCTGTTAGCATCCTATTTTATAATTAGTTCATCATCTGAAAAATATTGGTTTCGCTTTTAAGCTTTTTTTTTTTTTTTGCGGTACTGCAAGTGCTGGACCACTGAGCTGCACCCTCAGCCCATTTTTTTTTAGTTTTTGAGACAAGGTCTTGCTAAGTTATGCAGACTGCCTCTGGTCTCGAACTTGCGATCCTCCTGCCTCTGCCTCCCGAGCTGCTGGGATTATAGGTGTGCACCAAGTTTTTAAGCTATTTTAAGGATGAAGTGATCTCCTTAAAGCTGGTCAAGTATATTTAAAGATAAGGAGCTTACATAATCATGATAAGGTATTGTTTTACCGAGTATTTGTAAAGTTCCATTGTTCTTGGAGATATAGTATTACCTTTTTTTTTTTTTTTTTTTGGCAATCTAATGACATTATAAAAATATAAGCAGAAAGCTGTAACAATATTTGAATATTGTAACTTCATATGGTAAGGGGCTGGGATTTAGCTCAGTTGGTAGAGCGCTGTGCTGCAGTCTCTGAGGTCCCGAGTTCAATTCCCAGTACCACAAAAATGGGAGAAGGGCCTGGCAATCCACTCCCAAGGCAATCCTGAAACAGTCAGCCACTGAAAACCCTATGAGGGTCGCTATGAGTCGGATACTGACTCAATGGCACCTAGCAACAACAACAACAACATATGGTAAAAAGCCGGCTACAATACGATCATTTGATAAAGAGATAGTGAGGGAGTCTTCCGATTTTAAAATTCATCTAAAACTGAGCCAGGCATATAAATGCATATAAAAAGGATACAGGGAAAGCTCTTTTTAAAAGCCATTTTCTTAAACCCAAATGATGCTGCAGTTTCTTGGGGCAGGTTTCCAACAGCCCTTTTGGGGGCCACTGGTGCATTCAGCTCTCCCAAAGTGTCCCGGAGGTGAAAGCTGCCTGTTTACTGCTGGTCACTTGTGAACAATGGCTTTTCTGGGCCACCTTCCCAGAAGAATCAAAGGGGGCCTCCTGCTGGGCTGGAGGCCAAACAGAGCAGCCACAGTCTGGGGCCTTCCCTGTGAGCCAGGGTACAGAGAAGGCAGTGGCTCCCCTGGGGTCTGCCCCTCCCACGGGGTCTCCTAGCCCTTGGAAACTGCCCTGTCTTTTTCTCTCTGTCCTGCTGATTGTTCTTTATGTGGCCATTTTATTTCTTAGGTGCCCTCAAGTTGGATCCAATCATAGCAACACTAAGTACAACAGAACGAAACACTTCCTGACACCGTGCCATGCACACGATCTTTTTGTTTGAGCCTATTATTGAAGACACTGTCTCTTCTCATTCTGAGTTGTGCCACATCAGCAAAAGGAAGTCTCAGGGTCCACTCTACTTTGAGGAGGCAACTCTTGCCCAGTTGTTTCTTGAATGCCTTCCAGCCTGGGAGGCTGATTTTCTGACAGTATATTTGACAGTGCTTCTCTGCAATGCATAAAGTTTTCAAATAGCTAATAATTTCGGGAGTGGGCTGCTGGGGCCTTCTCCCTAGTCTGTCTTGATCTGGAAGCTCAGCTGAAACCTGTCCACCATGGGTGGCCCTCCTGTTATCTAAAATCCTGGTGGCATACTATTGTTATTGGGTGCTGTCAAATCAGGTGCAACTCATAGCAACCCTGTGTACAAAAGAAGGAAACACTCCCCGATTCTGTGCCAGGAACATGATCATTTTTATGTTTAAGCCCATTGTTGTAGCCACTGTGTTAATCATGTACTTGAGAGTCCCCCCCCCCTTTTTTTTTGACCTGGCACTCTCCCAAACATGATGTCGTCCTTCAGGGATTGATCTTTCCTGACTACATGTCCAAAATATGTAAGATGTAGTCTAGCCATCCTTGCTTCCAAGGAGCACTCTGGTTGCACTTCCTCTAGGACAAATCTGTTGGTTCATTTGGCAGTCCACAGTATAGTCAATATTCTTCTCTGGCACCATAATTCAAAAATGTCCATTCTTCTCCTGTCTCCCTTATTCGATGTCCAGCTTTCACAACCATATGCTGCATTGAAAATACCATGGCATGTCTCAGGTGCACCTTCATCTTCAATGTGACCTCTTTACTTTGTCAGGACTTGAAAGAGGTCTTTTGCAGCAGCCTTTCCCAATGCAATGCGTCTTTTGATTTCTTGACTGCTGGGAGGGAAGGTTCAATCGCTGGGCTCTAGAAAGGGAAGTGGGTGTAGACAACTCTACCCCCAGTGCTCAGTGGACTCTCTGCTGGGTTCGGCCCTCTTCCCTAAGGGCAATGGCTTCTGCTGACCTCAACCAGGATGGGCACGGTGATCTCGTAGTGGGCGCCCCGGGCTACAGCTGCCATGGCCGCTTCCAGATCGGTCGCCTGTACTTCCTCTACGGCAGTGACCGTGGCCTGCCTCCCGTCGACCTGGATCTGGACAAGGAGGCCCACGGGATCCTGGAGGGCTTCCAGGTGAGATGTCCCTCCCATCTTTTCTTTGGTAGCAATCAGTAGGTCCTGCCTTTGGGGTTCTGCAATTTCTGAGGATCTAGGTTTGATCCCCAGGCTGGGATTTAGCTCAGTTGGTAGAGTGCTGCGCTGCAGTCTCTGAGGTCCTGAGTTCAATTCCCAGCACCGCAAAAATGGGAGAAGGACCTGGCAATCCACTCCCAAGGCAATCCCAAAACAGTCAGCCATTGAAAACCCTATGAGGGTCGCTATGAGTCGGATACCGACTCGACGGCACCTAACAACAACAACAAGGTTCGATCCCCAGCACTGAAAAAACGTTAGAAGGTTGTGATCTACTCCCAAAGCAAAGCAATCCAGAGACAATGAGCCACTGAAAACCTTTTGAGAGTTGGTATGAGTCGGACCCAACTTGACAGCACCTAACAACAACACGTGAATGTCGTCATCGGTATTAATTTCGTCCAGTCATTCAAGTGTTTGAAATGGCATCTGTTAGCATCTTATTTTATAATCAGTTCATCATCTGAAAAATATTTATTTAGTTTTTAAGTTATTTTAAAGGTCCTTCCTGCCTTTGGGGTTGTGTTTGTTTTGCTTTTTTCTGGTGCTGGGGATGGAACCCAGGGTCTCATACATGCAGACCCGAGTGCTCCCTCTGAGCTGCTGCCCCAGCCCCGAGTGCCTGCATCTTGTAGCAAATTCTCCAGCCTGAATAGCCAGGAATGGGAGGAATTACAGTATCAGAGAATGGGAGGTCCACGTCTGTACGGCATTTTTCACCTCTAAGTGTGCATTCATGTCATTTCGTTCATCCTGTTACTTTTTTTTTTTTTCCTGTACTGGGGGTTGAGCCCAGGGCCTCGTGCTCTACCAACATGCTTTGCAAGTGCTGAACCACTGAGCTGCGCCCCCACCCCATTTGGCTTTACTTTTTGAGACAGGGTCTGGCTAAGTTACGCAGACTGCCTCTGGTCTCGAATTTGCGATCCTCCTGCCTCTGCCCCCCGAGCTGCTGGGATTATAGGTGTGTGCCACCGTGCCTGGCCTGTTAGTGACTTTGGTTAATGTAATGCCTTCCCAAAACACACATGCCATTTGGAACTGCCTCAAGTGGCTGCTTTGGATAGGATTTCTTGATACTACAAAACCTTTGACTTTGTAGGAATTTGACTTGGTAATAATTTTAGATGCAAAGAGAAGTTGGAAAGGCAGAGAGTTCCCATATACTCTGTACCTAATTTCCCCTAGGTTCACCTCTTACATAACTACGGAATACTTGTCAAAAACGAAAAGCTAACACTACTATGTTACTATTAACTTGTTGGGTGTCGTTGAGTCAGTATCTGACTCATAGTGACCCTCATAGGGTTTTCAATGACTGACTGTTTTGGGATTGCCTTAGGAGTGGATTGCCAGGTCCTTCTCCCATTTTTGTGGTGCTGGGAATCAAACTCAGGACCTCAGAGACTGCAGCGCAGCGCTCTACCAACTGAGCTAAATCCCAGCCCCTACTATTAACTAGACTCCACTTAATTTGGGTTTCCTTCCTTTGCTTTGTTATTTGTTACCTGCAAAACTCCCCGCCGACTATCTCGATGTTCCTCAGGGAGTCTGAGCATTATTAATGCCTCTTACAAGTATTAGGGTGGGGGCCTCCCACACATTGGAGGCATTGGTCAGTACAATAGTGGTGAGGAGGGGCAAGCAGAGCCGTGCTGCTGGTCACAGGTGAGTGTGGGGGCTTTTCATGCCCTGTGTGTGAAGGGCTTGGAAAGGGTCAGACCGTGGTTTTCCTGGGCAAGCCACTTCTCCTTTCATGGTTAAAGCTGTAAGGAGAAAAGAAGATGGCACGCCTGAATAGACTTTTAAAAAGCTTAAAGGAGCTGGGCACCGTGACTCATGCCCAGTGACTTGGGAGGTGGGGGCAGGCGGACCACAGGTTCAAGGCCAGACACAGCCTGTGTAACTTAGGGAGACTCTGTCTCAAGATCCAAAATAAAAAGCTGCACTGGGGGGTGCAGCTTGGTGGTAGAGTACTTACAAAAGTATGCATGAGGCCCTGGATTCACCACAAAAAAATAACAGCAGCAACAAGAACAACAAAACCCCTGAAAGGTCAGTGGTTTATGGTCTGGTTCAGGCTCTGATAAAAGGATCCTTGGGCTGGGATTTGGCTCAGTTGGTAGAGCACTGTGCTGCAGTCTCTGAGATCCTGAGTTCAATTCCCAGCACTGCAAAAATGAGAGAAGGACGTGGCAATCCACTTCCAAGGCAATCCCGAAACAGTCAACCATTGAAAACCCTATGAGGGTCGCTATGAGTTGGATACCGACTCGACGGCACCTAACAACAACAACAACAACAAAAGGATCCTTGAATCTAAGAGGTGGAAATAAGTTGCCTCATCAGTGGATGAGGTCACACAGTCCAGTCTCATTTTCTGGAGCTTTCTGACCCTCCATGAAAAAATTCCCAAATAAATCAGCCCATCCCTGTTGTCGCTTGTGGTTCCACAAAGCCACTCCGTGGGACCATGGGAAAAGTGGAATCCTCTGGGCTCCTATGGACAGGAGCATAAGAGGCGGGGCTTCCTACAGGTGATAATCTCTTTCAAAGTCCACGTGGGCGAGGAGGGAGGTGGCTCCATGTCCTCCTCTGCAGTGGCCTTTGGTGATTTGGAAGATGGCCAGACTGAGGCACAGCCTAGGGCTTGGAGCCTGCGCTGCAGCCCTGGGCTGCCACGGGGCTCACGGTGGAAGATTGGGGTCTGTATCTCAAGGACTTGCTTCCTTGTCCATTAGGGCGGCCGGAGGGAGACTGGCTGACCCACAGCCCACCGCTGGTGAGGAAATGAGCCAGTCCTTGGCAGGCAGGACTGGTTACTGGTCCCCACCCTGCCTCAAGAATGCATTGCATCTCAAGCTGTCTCCTCTCGTTTATCAAGTTCGTGCCTTGTCTCAAGGGGCCAAGTTTACAGATAGAATCCAGGTGGTGCTGATTAGCCAATAAACGACAGGGCACTGTGTACATGTGTCGTGTTACATCACTGTGACAGAGATGATTCATTGTGATGGCAGTCGGCAGTCATTGTTAG
The DNA here is from genome assembly GCA_007922755.1 of Pedetes capensis. Taxonomy (NCBI): domain Eukaryota; kingdom Metazoa; phylum Chordata; class Mammalia; order Rodentia; family Pedetidae; genus Pedetes; species Pedetes capensis. The sequence goes on from VMDO01036403.1 coordinate 14,196, forward strand.
GTGCCTCGAGTCGTCCGACTCATAGCGACCCTCATAGGGCTTTCAATGCCTGATTGTTTTGGGATTGCCTTGGGAGTGGATTGCCACATCCTTCTCCCATTTTTGTGGTGCTGGGAATCGAACTGGGGACCTCAGAGACTGCAGAGCGGTGCTCTACCAATTGAGCTAAATCCCAGCTTAGCAGTCATTAGAGAAGGAGGAAACCTGACAGATTACTCTTAGCTTGTCTGATTCTTTTTTTTTTTTTTTTTTTTTTTGTGGTACGGGGTTGAGCCTACGGACTTGTGCTTCCATGCTTTGCAAGTGCTGGACCACTGAGCTGCATCCTCAGCCCATTTTTTACTTTTTTTTTGTTTTGTTTTGAGACAGGGTCTCACTAAATTATGCAAACTGCCTCTGGTCTCGAACTTGTGATCCTCCTGCCTCCGCCTCTGCCTCCCAAGTCACTGGGATCATAGGCGTGCCACTGCACCCAGCAGCTCTGTCTGATTCTAGACAATGTTGTTGTTGGGTGCCATTGAGTCGTATTGATGTCTCCGACTCTTAGCGACCCTCATAGGGTTTTCAATGGCTGTTTCGGGATTGCCTCAGAAGTGGATTGCCAGGTCCTTCTCCCATTTTTGTGGTGCTGGGAATCAAACTCGGGACATCACAGACTGCAAAGTAGTGCTTTACCAACTGAGCTAAATCCCAGCCGATTCTAGACAACGTTGTTGTTGTTGTTAGGTGCCGTTGAGTCAAGTCCGACTCATAGCGACCCTATGTACAGTAGATCGAAACATTTGCCAATTCTGCAAACAATCTTATTTATGTTTAAGCCCATTGTTGCAGACACTGTGTCAATCCATCTGGTGGAGGGTTTTCCTCTTTTGCGTTGACCTGCCACTCTCCCAAACATGATGTCCTTCTCCAGGGATTGTTCTCTCCTGACTACATGTCCGAAATATGTAAGACGCAGTCTGGCCATTTTTGCTTCCAAGGAGCACTCTGGT
>VMDO01036404.1:0-15185 GCA_007922755.1 Pedetes capensis
TTGCGTAGTCAATAAAACATAGATAGACATCTTTTTGATATTCTCTGCTTTCAGCTAATATCCACTTGACATCAGCAATGATGTCCCTAGTTCCCCGCCCTCTTCTGAATCCCGCTTGATTTTCCGGTAATTCCCTGTCTATGTATTGCTGCAGTCGCTTCTGAATGATCTTTAGTAGAATTTTGCTGGTGTGTGATATGGTAATCTTAGATATAAGAAAACTCTCTGACAAAATTCAACACATCTTTGTTATAAAAACATTAGACAAGTGAGAGATAGATGTTCTCTACCATTTTACCATAAGACAATCTATAAAAGTTCAATATCTAACAACACATTCAAGGCCAAATATTGAAAGTATTTCCTCTAAGATCAAAAATAAATAAATTAATTAATAAATAAATATGAGAATTCCTACTTACACCACTTGTATTTAACATTGTACTAGAATTCTTAGGAAGAATAAAATAATAATAAATTTAAAAAATTTCAGATTATAATGTCAACACTCAAATATCAGGCATATTTCTAAAGAGTAATAGTGAGGAATTAAAAAAGGTACCTAAGAAAACAATTCTATAGAATCAAAATGTATTAAATACTTAAGAATAAAGTTATTCAAGTGAGTGAAAGTCTTGTAAACTGAAAACTACAAAATGTTGTTGACAGAAATTAAATAAGATATTAATAAATAAAAAAACATCTCATGTTAATTGGTAAAAGATTTGATATCGTTAAGATGTTAACATCAAAATGTTCTGCAAATTCAACTCAATGCCTATCAAAATATCAATAATAATTTTTTACAGAAACAAACAACATAGTCACAAAATTCATGTGGAGTTTCAAGGGACCCTGAACATAACAAAGTTGGAGTTCTCACATTTTCTAATTCCAAAATTTACTCCAAAGTTATGGCAATCAAAACAGTTTGGATTATCACAAAAGCAAACACATTGAACAATGGAATAGAATAAAGAGCCCATAAGTAAATTTTTGCTTATATACTTTTGTGGTTGTTGAAAATCATCAATGTGATAGTGTTAAGATTTGGGAATTTTGGAAAGAAATTAAGTTGTGTGAATGGAAAGTTAATTAATAAGATTAAAGTCCTTGCAAAAGAGGTCTCATAAAAAATGTCTTTTTCCTTTCTACCATGGGAGGAAACAACAAGCAGTTACCATGGAGTTACAGAATTTAATGTTTGTGATGATGGGTTCAGGTCTTGCTTTGGTCCAACCTTTCCTTGCTATTCTCCTTTGAAAATGGGTATGTTAAACCTGTGCCATTCTATGTTTGAAGTATATAACTTGTTTCTTAAATTTTACATGAGCTCACAGTTAAGAGTTCTCCTCAAATCTCAGAAAAGTCTTTGGAGTTGAATATTTGAGTATTGTTGGAATTGTTAAGACTACAGGGACTTTTGGAGATGAACTGAATGCATTTTGCATTTTGAGAAGGTCATAAGTCTTCAGGGACAAAGGGAAGAATGTATTGTGGTGTGAGCTGCACACATATGACCTTGCCATTTGCAGACCATATGCCCTCTTAGCTGGCTCATTTGTTGCCAGTGGCTTCCTTCAATGAATATTCCACATTCCTCTCATCTCCAACATCCTGGGCTCTCCATTATAACACATGCTTTATCCATGTATTTTCACCTATCACAGTCTCAGGGCCTGTCCATAGGGATTATGATTCTGCCAAATATTTCATGGCTTTCAAGGCCTTCCTTTGAAATCTGTGTAGAAGCCTCTGTGTCCCCATAAATATTGCATTCTGCATGACTATAAAACCAGCATCATGTACATGACAGCAAAGTCTGCTACCAGCTTTGAGTAGTATCTGGAGCCCCCTTGACCATGGCTATAACAGCCTTTGAGTGCCTACACAGCTGAGCATAGTGAAATAAATCGCAGGGTAACACCTTTCTAGGTATCCTTGTATGAGTGGGATTCCTGAAGGTGCTTTTCTTCTCAAGGGGCCCTTTCAGATGAGTTTACTCTTTCTTACTGTAGATCTAGCCAACTGTTCAGATGCCCTCAGGTCACTTTTCCTTTTGTCCTCATATGGAGTCATCGACTTCTTTTGAATGGCTCTAATTTCTTCAGAAACCATGCTTTCCTTAGCCCTGAATTTACCAGTTTAAAAAAAATCTTTCTTCTATGATTATACTCTTGATTCTCATCATAAATCTGTCTAAAATGAGCAAAACAAAATCCATGTCATACTCTGAATCCTGAGCCACCTTGAAATTATCTCCACCAAATGCATTAGTCAATCATCTTTAAACTCAGCCTCTCTGAAAGTCTCAGAACATGGACAACATGTAGAAAAGTTCTTTGCCAGCATATAACATGCCTGACCTCTAGTCCAATTTACAATAGAGTCTTTATTTCCATCTGAACCCTCATGACCACAATTTTTACTCCTCACATTCCTATCAGCGTTCTGGTCTTCTGAGCTCCTACCCAGATTGCCTAACAGATTTCTAGAGCTTGTCTAGCCTTCATCTGCATTTTTTGCTGGCTGTTAGTGTGGCAGACCATAATGGAGGAAGGGGATGGTAGAGCAGAACTATTAACAGTATTGTAGCCAGGAAGCAGAGAGAGAGAAAGGGACAAGACGTTATGTGTATGTTGAAGGACACACCTCCAGTTACCTACTTATTCCAGCTAGGCCCTAACCTCCTAAAGTTCCTACCACCTCCCAAAATAATGCCACCAACTGAATACCAAACATTCAACATATGAGCCCATTGAGGGACATTTCATATTTAAACCACAACACCACATTTTAGTATTTTGTTATAGTAGTTCAAGTGGACTAAGACAGGAATCACTAGGGAAATATAAATCAGGGAGATACCATATCACACCAACTAAGATGACCATTAGAACACTAAATTTTAAAATGCACACACACACACACACACACACACACACACACTAACAAGTCTGGGTCAAGATGTGGAGAAATTGGAACAGATGCTCATCATTGGTGGGATGGTAAATGCTGCAAATGGCTAGAGAAAACAATATGCTAGTTTCTCCAAAGATTAAATATAAAGTTTAATTTTGGATAAATATAATATATATATTATATAAGTATTATATATATATTTATAAATATATATTTATATTTATAAATGTAATATTTATAAATAAATATAAAATATAAAATTTGTATGATCCAGCAATTTTACTTCTGGATATTTAAGTACATAATGGAAAGCAGAAATTAAAATGAATATTTCTACATCCATGTTCATAGAATCAGCCACATTTGGGAAAAACATGAACCAATAGTTAGCATATAATTGGTATACAGTGTCCATTCAAGGAGATGATATAGTTCTTTAGCCAGATGGTTGTGAAGGTTGTACAATGATGTGAATGTGAAAGTATTTTATGCCACAAAATTGGTAAATGTTATTTTATGTATAGTTAACCACACTTTTAAAAAGTAAATGAAATATATGTGTCTAGCAAAAACTGTAAACTTATTTTTTAAGAAATAAAGAGTGGTAAGAAGAGAGGAGGATGAAATGATAATGAGAAGAGATAGAAAGTGGACTAAGAGGTTTAATAGTTATAGCAGATCAATTCCTAACAGGAATAGTTAAAACAGAAATTAAAAGTAAATGTTTGATGGCATAAGATTGTTATCAAGACAATCATAACTTTAAAAACAAACCTAACCAAACCAAACCAAAACAAAACAGAAAAAGATACTAGGAGAAAGGAGAAGTAGAGTGAAAAGTATCAGGTTATATCATTTTTTATTTATGGAAATTTGTTGTATCTTGGCCATGGTATAAAAGATAAAATTACAAATAGAGTCAAGTAATGCCAAAATTTTTATCATATTGTCATAGTTTTATTATATACAAAAATTAGAGATTTGTCATGGAAGCCAGGACATGAAGACCAAAGATATTGATAAGGAAGGAAGAAAAGAGAATGAATTCCACATTTGATGGTTTCTTCATATGGAATTTACTGTCAAAGAAGTGAGTTTAGGAGTTAGATGGAAATTTGTTAGAAAAGAATGTCTTTTTCTTTATTCTTATCACACTAAAGAGGCTGAAAGTGAAATGAAGGACCTACAGAGGAAAGAGAGTCCAATTAAATAAACATAACTCTCTGCTAAGACCTTTGAAAGGCTACATTTTAAGAACAGGTTTAACCAGACATAGTTGGCATCTTACAAAAACTATAACTTAATTTGAGGAATGTTACCTTGGTCTGATAACAAAAAATAAATAACATGATTAATTGCATTAATTGAATAAAGGAGAAAATCATATTCATCTTAGGGTGATGGATAATTATTTGATAAGTTTAAACACATAGTCACAATAACTATCCCTTTCAAATTAAATTAAAAAGAAAACTATGATCTATAGAAAACTATAATGCTGATCAGGAAACTCCTCCAAAGAACTGGGATGGTGTAGAACACCCCAGTAAATAAGATACATATTACTGCTTTTGTTAATGTGAATGAGAAAACAGTATCCATGAAAAATCTACAAGTATCACTTATGAACTATTTAAATCTGTTCCTTGAGAAGAATATTACTTATTGAGAAGAGTAATACTTATTGATCAAAATTTCCATTTTTCTTGAACATGAAATTCTAGAAATATATAATTTGTCATTGTTATGTACCATGGAGTCGGTATCCAATTCATAGTGACCCTGCGTACAACATGACAAACAATATCATTACTGCTTTTCTGGTATTTGCTGGGTTTTCATTGGCAGATTGCTTATTTGGAGTGGGTTGCTGGGTTCTTCTTCCAAGCACCTGGTGTTCTCAGGCAGTCTCCCATCCAAGTACTAACCAGGCCTGACCATGCTTAGCTTCTGAGATCTGACAGCATTGGATGCCACACTGATACAGCTGCAAGCTAGAGCTATATAATAAGAAAAGACAAATTATGGGATATAAAACAAGTAATAAATGAAACATAATATAAAAATGTGACTTTTTATGGATGGGATAATAGTATTTGTAAGAAAATCCAAATGAATTAGTATTGGAATATTGCAAGTTCTCTAGTCACTAATCACAAACAGGACAATTAATTTTAAATAATGTTATTTACAATATCATAAGAAATGAAATCCATTAATTTTTCAGTGAAAGGTATAAAAATCTACACTGAAGGAAAGTAGCAACCAAAGCCGAAAACATCACCAACATAAAGAAATAGTAAATGAACAGAGGAAAATTTCATGTTCACAGGCTAGAAGCTGCAATATTGTAAATATTCCAACATTCCACAATTTGTCAATAAAAGCAATGGAGTATTATTCAAATCCATAAGCAATATTCTTAGAAATTGACATGCTTATTTTCAAATTTATATGACAATAATAAAGAGTTAAGAAGAAATGAGTCCATCTTGAGAACAAAGCTGAATCACTTAAACTACCAGATATCCACAAAGCCAATTCAGACAATATGATATTGGTACGTAAGAAGACCAACAGATCAATGAAACAGAAGAAAATAAGAGCCCTGTGTGGCAACTTAGATTCACAGAGATACAGTAATTTGTTTTATAACAACGTTTTTTTATAACATTGCACTGCATGGGGAAAAATAGTAACTTCAATAACTAATGATCAGTCATTAAGATTTCCATATGAAAGAAAACAAAAGCCAGAACAAATCCTTATTCTGACCTCACACAATAGATAAAATCAGTTCTGTTATAATCTGAATTTTGAATGTCTCCCAGAGGCCCAGGTTTTGAAGGCTTTATCCCTAACCCATGGTGCTATTAGTATGTGGCAGAATATTTAGTAGGTGAGACCTACTGGAAGAAAATCAGATCATTGGGTGATATATTGTAAAGGGGTTGTTGGACCCTGGCCCCTTCCTGTCTCTTTTTTTGCTTACTAGCCATGCTTAAGTGAACAGGACTTCCCTGCTATATATTACCATCATGATGTACTGGACCACCACAGGCCCAAGGCAATGGGACCAAATGATCATGGATTGAAACCTCTGAAACCAGGAGTTAAATAAACCTTTTCCCTTAATAAGTTGATTAACTCAAGTATTTGATATAGAAAAAACTAACACATGTTCCAGATGTACTGTAAATTTGCCTGCAAAAGGCAAAATGACTAGCATTTTAGACATAAACAAGATAATATTCTCATGCTTATAAAGAAAATAAACTTTCCTTAAATAGGATGTGAAAATACTTCTGATATTGGAATATGTTAATAAAGTCAATTTTACTAAACTTGAGACTTTAGGCTTGTGTAACCACTAGTATTAAAATGGATATTCTTATTACATATATCACACAAAAACTCATGCAATATATTCAAGAAACATCTACAAACCTATTGGAAAGTCATAAACTGTCAAAAGAGAAATTGGCAAAAATTTTGATGCTTCTTGAAAGATGTGCACATAACTATTAAATATATGAAAAAATGCCTCACTCTTAGGCAGCAGAGAAATAGGAATTAAAGCCAGAATGTGATACTCATCAGAATTGCTAAAACTTAGAAGAGACTGACAATATTAAGACTCTCTGAGACTGTGGAATAAGTGAAATTTCTGTACACTGTTTAGCAATGTAAATTAATACAATATCTTTTTAAACGTTTTAGTAATATCTACTAAAGTTCATCATAGGCACAAGTTATTCCTAGCATTACTGCTCTTAACCATATATGCAACAGAAATATATACATATGTTCACAAAAGAAACATAAATATTGTTCATGAATAACACTATTTGTAACAACTATCCATTGAGAGCCGATAGTAGAATTAGTTGGTAAATTGTGGCATGTTCTTACAATACATTGGTAGATATCAATGAGAAAAAAAAGCAAATTATCAGAAGAAATAATGATGACCATATATCAAAAACATACTTTTGAGAAAAAACAAAGCAGACACACTATGACTGCATTTATATAGATTCCAGAAGCAGGCACAATTAATCTGTGATGTTAAAATTCAGAATAATAGTTATCTTTAAGAGGGGCTAGCAATGAAGATGGGACTGTGAGGGTCTTCTAGAGTGCCCATAGTGCTCAATCTCTTGATGTGAAGGATGGTAATAAGGTGGTTTGTCTTTACTCTGCACAAATTCATCAACCTGTATGTTATTATTTGAATGATTTTCTATCATGTGATGATTTACTAGACAATAAACTTAAAAAGGAGAAGATATACTTCTTTTCTCCCTCTTTCTCCTTAAATGTAAAGCTGTTTTGAACTAGCAGCCATGGACAACACTCTTAGGACGACAGAACAATAATAAAGGAGAAACCTGGGTCCCACATGGCATGAAGCTGCTATGCTAGCCCTGAATTGGCAAATTCTGGGCTTTTCTCACAGGAGAAATGTATCTTATTTTATCCTACCTCATACAAAGTGAGGTATCAGTGGTTGTTTCTTTAGTACAGAACACTCTGAAAAAATCAGAGTCCACATTCCAGAGTGTTTGGACTGAGGACTTCTTTTTTTTATTTGTTTGTTTCTTCTTGGTTAGAAAGAAATAATAACAGAAATGTTAACAGAAATAATAACAGAAAAGTTAACCATTCTGCAGGTGCACTCTTAAATATTTCCACTATTCAAGATACTATGTCTCAAACAGATTGAGAAAGAATGAGTTCATTATTTTCTCATTCACATTAACAAAAGCAGTAATATGTATCTTATTTATTGGGGCTGTTCTATACCATCACAGTTCTTTGGAGGACTTTCCTGATCAGCATTGTTTGAGAAAAGTGATGAGTTTTTTGTTGAAGTTATGGTAATGCCACAGCTCAGCTTCAGTGAATGCCCCTTAGCACATTAATGAATAATATTTTTGCAATAGCAAATGTTCTCCAGAAACAAAATCAAATCAAATGGGCTTGGATGTTCATAAATTCTGACACTTCTGTGTTCTCCAAGAGAAACGGCTTTATAATGAATTACAAGGGTTACATTTTTCCACCAAAAGACTCACAGTTCTACTATACTTGAATAGAGTGAAGTTTAGTTAAGGATAAAACAGCAACAATAATTAAGAATTTTCAAATCCATAAGTATTCTAACTAAAATTTGACTTTATAATCATCAGCTGAATATATTCAGTGTTGATATAAGCCATCTAACCTTTGGCAATGTTCTGCTATATACTTTGGTATACACACTAATCACAGAGTTTTAAAAGTTTCCTAACCCTCTCACTTCTTTGAGTGTCTTTTTCATACTGGAATGATGACAGGAGAGTCTTCATAAAGGTAGCTTTGAGATTAAATGGTTCTCAAATTGAGTATATAGTGAGATTACTGGCTGTTAAGAGAAGCAGATTTTTTTCAATTAAGAAAAAAAACCAATAGCTTTTGGTACATCTGTGGTCTTAATGTCTTTTGGCAAGTATTCCCAAGCATTAATGTTAATCTAGCCCATCTTTTCAAAACCTTCTGTTAATACCCTTTCCTGTTCCTCTCCTAATGTCTCCTCTCACCCAAACATTTTCATGAGAGATTCATACTTGCTATTCACTGCTTTTATGCTTGCCACTTGAATTTGAATTATAATACAGTTTACCTCCCTATCACTTGCTGAAAACTAAACTCTTTACAGTCTTCCATAATTTCTTTATTCCTAAGTATAATGGGAGCTGGGATTTAGCTCAATTTGTAGAGTGCTGTGCTGCAGTCTCTGAGGTCCTGAGTTCTATTCCCAGCACCAAAAAAATGGGAGAAGGATGTGGCAACCCACTCCCAAGGCAATCCCGAAACAATCTGCCATTGAAAACCCTATGAGGGTCGCTACAAGTCGGACAGGATTCAACGGCACCTAACAACAACAAGTATAATGGACTTGAGAGAAAGATGTGGTAGTCCACTCCCAAAAACAATCCCAAAATAATCAGCCACTGAAAACCCAGTGTAGTACTCTTCACACTAGCAAGGATATGGAACCAACCAAGATTCTCATCAACAGAAGGACAGATAAAGGAAATTATGGTGCATATATAAATGGAATATTACTCAGCATTAAAAAAGAATGAAATAATGTCATTTGTAGAAAAATGGATGGAACGGAGAATATCATCTTAAATGAACAAACACAGGCTCAAAAACAGAAAGACCATATGGCCTCATTCTTATGCGGGGGCTGAATCTTACTTAAATGAAGAAAAAAACCTATACATAAATAGATATATAAAAATACACAATTAAATTTAGGGAAAATGGGAAAATATAAAGAGTAGAAAGAAGGAGAGAGGGGACTAGCAAAGGGAATAAATGTTGTGGAGGGTGGAATGGGGAGGAGAACCAATGTAAAGGGATAAAGAAGAAGAGGATAATCTCAATGTAAATAATTTAACTCCATGAGTACATGGGAAAATTAGGGGAGGATAACCCAAACATGCATGTGAGTTTTTCTACATATTAGTCAAAACGTCTCATAAACTTCATGAGTTGATGAAAGTGTAACCAAAATTAATGAAATAGTTGCAAAATGAAAAAAATCAAATGCTGTATTACTCTATACTCCACCAACATGCACCAATAAGGGAGAAAAAAAAAAAGAAAACTCTATAAAGGTCACTTTGAGTGGGACCCCACTTGACAGCACCTAACAACAGACACGTTTGACGATATGAGTACTCTTTTGGTGGAAGCCATTGTACTTTGGAGTCTAACCATTTCAATGGTCTGTCGTTCATTGGTTTGGTGTCATTTTGTCTGCAAATGATCTAATTTTATTTTTCTTATTCCTAACTCCCTACTGAATTCTTCCATGTTCATATTTTGTGACCGCCTCACAGAAGACTTATCTATTTTCATGGCTTCAACTATTTTCAAGTGACTTATTATAGATTTAAGCTTTCTATCTTAGTCTGTCTTGTGTTGCTGTAACTGAATATAAGGACTAAATAATTTATTAAGAAAAAAATGTTATATCTAAAGTTCTTGAGTTTGGGAAGCCCAAAATCAAGGTGCCAATATCTGGTAATTAGTTTCTTGCTGTATCATTATATGTTAGATAAGATCACATGCCAAAGAACATACCAAAGAAGGTAGAAACAACAGAAAGCCTGAGGATGGTGAACTTGAATTTGCTTTTAAAGTCACTCCCATAATAAGTAGCTCAGACCTGAGATAATATTATCAACCCATTCATGAAGTTGAAGCCCTAATTAGCCAATCCCTTCTTAAAGGTCTCACCTTTTAATACTGTTACAATGGCAAATAAATATCAATGTGAATTTTGGAAGGAACATTCAAACCATGGCAATTCCTTTTTAGATTTCTACTTTTTGTTCTGCATACCTAAATACAAAACTTTAGCAATATTAGATGCCTAGGGAATGTATCTCCACTTGGGTGCTTTCTAATGCTTCAAATACTAAAAATAAAAAATCATGAGTTATTTAAAATTTGACTTTCTAATTTTCATCTGAGTACAAAGGGTGTTAATTTAAACTACCTATACTCTGGTGATGCTTTTCTGTTCCATATATCCTAATGTAATATTGACCTTTTGAACAGACATACTATATCTGACTGTTATTAAAGCTATAAAACAAGGAGTTGTCTTTAGCTCACCACTCTTCCCACTACTGTATATGACTATATCATCTCCTAATTATTTTAATTCTGTATTTTAAATAGTTCTTTAAAATGTCTAATTGTTGCCTTCTCCCCAATCAGGTAACAAATAATTCCAAAATTATTATAATAGCCTACTAGGATATGGACTAAGTTTTTTTTTTTAAAGTTATCCCAGGAGCTTTATAGTGCAGGTAGGATATGCTTTCCCCACCTCCAGAAACACATCATTCTACTATTACCTCATTCCATAGACAGAAGGACTGTTTTAAGCCTGACCTTGGTCATATCCCCTTATTGAAATCATTTGTTGAATTACCTTTGACTTTAGCACTCCATAACAATTTAAAACTTTTACTCCATCTATTCTTTAGATACATTTTATTTGGAATGACATTCCTTGGTGTTTTACTACCATTGTTCTGAATGTGTCTAATCTATGCCCTCACTTAATAAAGACCTCAATAACTTCCTGTTGGGGTTGGGGTTTAGCTCAGTTGGTACAGTGCTGCTCTGCACTCTCTGAAGCTCTGGGTTGGATCTGTAGAATGGCAAAAATGGGAGAAGGATGTGACAATCCACTCCTGAGTCAATCCCAAAATAATCACCACAGAAAAATCATATGAGGGTTGCTATGAGTCCGACTGGACTCTATGGCACCTAACTACAACAACAGTTTCCTGTTGCCTACTTCTTGACATTGTTCATTTTGTCTCTTTCTAAACTAGTCCCTGAAAACGTCTACATTCATGAATTTTTAATAAAGTTTGTACTTTCAGCATGGCTTGCATGGTCTTTCCTGCTTTTATCCATGTTTAGTCATAGTCCTAAACTGTTTCTGAACTCTTTGCCTAACCTATAATCCATCTGAAATTACACATTTTTCCAAAGCATATGCTAGTTCAAAATGTTATGATTTGTATCTGCATATCTCTCTGTCTTGAATGCATACATTACTCCTTTTCATATGTAATTAATATGTATTCATATTAATACTCAGGTCAATAGACGGGCTTCCTTAAACATTTTGCTTACATTTCAGATAAGTGTTCATTTCTTTACATGTACCCTTACTGTGCCAGAAGCATACTTTTAATTTGCTCTCACTATTACTATACTTTTTAAAAAATATCTCTGTAAACCTTATTTTTTTAAAAAAAATCTTTAACTTCTTCAATTTCATGTACTTCCAGTTCCTAGGTCAATGCCAAATGCAGACTCACCAAGAATAAAGTATAAATGGGTGATTCTCCAACTTTCAACTTTTTAAAAATAATTTATGTATGTATGTATGTATGTATGTATGTATGTATGTATTTATGTATTTGCAAGAATTCTTTTTTCCCCAAGTTCCATCTACTGGTCACTTTCTCAAGCTACAGATACACAATCCCTAGAGCTTTTGGAGAAGTGTTAGGAACCATCATTGAAGAATCAATTTATACCGGATTTAGCACAAATCACATCACTCCTAGTAGGAACTCTAAGTGCAAGGATAAATGTCCCCAATTAAGTAACTCAAATGTCTTTAAAAAGTGAACTTCTCCAGCAGGAGTGCGTAACTGTTTAAAACTCTTCAAAAATACGGATGAAAGACCAATTTAGTATGTCAAGATTTTACAATTTAAGTGGACTCAACATGCAAAGAAAAGTCTTAGGCTCTTTTCTGACAGCTGTTAGCTAATGGACGAGTCACAAGGATATCATTTGCATTGTTGTATAGCACTGAATGGTATCCAGCTTTACAACTTCCAGACACATTTTTATTGTTTTCCCCACAAGAAACATTCTACATATCAAAATAAATACTTTGCCTTCCCCATTTAACTGTTAACCAGGAAAAAATGTAGATTTACAATAGTTATCTAAACTATTGTTTCTTAATTAGTTACCTGCTTTGTGTGATTTAGCTTTGAGCTTATTTTTTACTTCAGAATTATGTTTAATGTAGTCTCCTTTTGACTTTCTAAAAAAGCAGGGAGCTAGGTAAATTGAAAAATGCTCTGTGAGCAACATGTTCAATATGCTTGGTGAATATTTACGGAGGTGCCCTGAGTGCATGATTCACTTTGGAGAATAAAAATGAATATAATCCTGTTCCTAAATATGTCTGGAATCTACTTGCTTTCCTCTATTTCAAATACCAACTACTCTGCTCAGGCCAATTTAATTTCCTGCTTAGACAACTGCTGTAGCCTGCTAACGGCACTCCTCACCAATTCTTCTCTCACAATCTATTTTCCAATAACCACAGAGTCCTCCTTAGGATATCATAATCACTCTTCAAATAAAAAGCCCAGTCCTCAACCTGAAATCCAAGACCTTGGAAGATTTGTTTCCTGTTCCTCCTCTGATCTCATCTTGATGCCTCTTTGTCTCTGGAAAGTCTGCCATATTGGCTTTATTCTCTATTTCACTCCTTTGATTACTCCTCTGCTATTTTTCTTTTTTTCTTAGAAGCTTCTCCTCAATCCAGCTGTACCAGCTAGTCCAAATCCTCAATTTTCTCATTTCAGCTTAACTATCACATGCTTAGAGAATTTTACCCTCTCCCCTCTATAAAAGATACTTGCTTTACTAATAGGACCTGTAGCAATCCAGAGAGCTAGAAAGAAGTTAAGTAGGAAAGCAACATGGATTTAACCATTACTAGGAAGGGCCCTATCAGTCAGACCTGAATCAACCACACCTAACAACAAGATGAGGGTTATTTATTATAAAAGTTCTTTTTAAAATTGCCAACTTGTAGAAATTACTTAAAAAAACACATAAGCAAACATTTTTAAACAACTGAAATATGCTCATTCTCAAAATTTAGTGAGAATTTATTTTACTCTAAATTATAATTCCAGGTCTTTTACAATAAATCATGTTGAAAAAAGCATGTTGAAAAAACCATTAGCATGAGACTATTATGATGAATATAAAACATTATAAGAAACTATAATAATAATAACGATCTCTTAGGATTCTTCCACGGTTAGTGACCTTCTCCCTGTCATGGGCCTAAAGTAGTAAGTGAAAAAAGCAGAGACATTGAAGAAGGTCAAATATGAACCTTATGAACCTTTAGCCTGGTCCTGGCTAAAATATTCAGCATTACTTTATATGAGAGTATACTGGACCTTCTGCCTGAATACCACACTTATTAAGACTCCTGACTAGAGATTTCTCTGGACCTTTAGTTCTCCAATAGAACACCTACTGTCTGAGAAAAGAGGCAGACCTTCCTTAGCACAACAGGGAAAAGTATTCTTTCCTGACTTCCTGACAGGTAATTTTCCATGGATTGTCTACATATGCACATGGCCATGACCTTCTGGGCAGAAGACGTCTTTGAATAGCTAACAGTTCTGCAAGTGATCAGTACTATAACTACCTAAAGAGATTAGAAGATATACTTCCTCCAAAATATCCCAGGGTAGTAATTATAAAGCCCTTCTTTTCCCTTCCTGGAGACATTTTTTTCCTTCCTAAGGTAATAAATATTTCTTTCTCTTTCTCTCCCCATCTTCCGCCCTTTTTCTCTCATTTACCCCCATACCCTCATCTGAGACAATAAGAGATGTGTCAAAGGCCACAAAGAAAATCAGAGTCTACTGATGTCACAATCCATTTTCTGTCATGTATCCCATCCTATGTGCATGTAATACTGGGCCTTCATCATAGTGTCCTTTTGGAACTGAGATCCAGGGAACTAATGCAAGATGCTACTCTGGGTTCTGTTTTTACTGTCATAAATAATTTACCTAATCCAAGGATTTTATGTCCTTCCATTTAAGTTTTTGCCTTAAAAATAAATTATATTGATTCTCCCAAGGTGCAGACAGAAAAAGAAAGATGTGTAGTATTCTCTGGAATAACTCTTCTTTCCAGAAATTAGGAACTGAGAAAAGGTATTTCCCAACATCCAATAATGTTGTTTATGGTGGTACAGATAATGTGAATAGATTAGAAAAATAGTGCTTACCTTTTAGCAAATGAGGCTGTGGTTTAACCCAGTTGGTAGAGTGCTACACTGCACTCTCTGAGGCCCTGGGTTCTATCCCCCGCACTGAAAACATGGGAGAAAACCTGGCAGCCCTACTCTTGAGAACAATCCTGAAACAATCCGCCATTGAAAACCCTATGAATAGCAGAGAAGCGCTGACATAGTGTCAGCTGTGGCACAGTGTCAGGGAGTGCTTCATTCTGTTGTACAAATTGGTAGATGACCAACCATTCCAAGAGGTTGCATATGAAGAGGAACCAATGGTGTTAAAGGATGAAGTGGAAGCTGCCTTGAAAGAACTGGTGAAACACAAAGCTCCAGGAATTGATGGGATACCAATAGAGATGTTTCAACAAACAGATGCAGCACTGGAGGTGATAACATGTTTATGCAAACAGATTTGGAAAACTGCTACTTGGCCAACTGACTGGAAGAGATCCATATTTGTGCCTATTCCCAAAAAAGGGGATCCGACTGAATGTGCAAACTATCGGACAATATCATTAATATCACACACCAGCAAAATTCTACTAAAGATCATTCTGAAGCGACTGCAGCCATACATAGACAGGGAATTACCGGAAAATCAAGC
>VMDO01036405.1:0-15184 GCA_007922755.1 Pedetes capensis
AAAAAGAAGTCTTTATGGCCTTGAATTTGGCATGGATTTCTGAGATGAAATATCAGAAGCACTATCTAAGAGGGAAAAAAAAAACCATAAATTGGACTTCTTCAAAATTAAAAACTTTAACACTTCAAAAGCACCACTGTTGTTGTTAGGTCCTGTCAAGTCATGTCTGACTCATAGCAGCCCTCACAGAGTTTTCAGTGGCTGGTTGTTTTTTGGGATCGCCTCCGGAGTGAATTACCACGTCTTTCTCCCACTTTGCGTTGCTGGAAATTGAACCTGGAACCTCAGAGACTGCAGAGCTACCAACTGAGCTAAATCCTAGGCCAAAAGCACCGTTAAGAAAATAAAAAATCCACAATCTGGGAGAAAATATTTGTGATTCATATATTTGGCCAAAGCTTTGTATGCAGAATATATAAATAACTATCATAGCTCAATAATCCCAAGGAAAGAGGCAAATTAAAAATGGATAAAAGATCTAAATAGAAATTTCACCAAAATTAACATATGAGTGATCAATAAAGAACATGGAAAGTGGATGGACACCACTAGCAATCAGGGAAATGCACCTTGAAATTAGAATGAGGCACCACTGCATACTACATGGCTGTGATCAGAAAAGACAATAGCAAGCATGAGTGAGGACGTGGGACACAGGGACATCCCAACACTGTGGTGGGAAGGTCAGTGGGAAATTATTTGGGAAAGTAGTTTGTCAGTTCCTTAAAAAGTTAAACATTTTCACCATTGCTGTTTTTGTTAGGTGACGTCTGACTCACAGTGACCCTATGTACAACACATGAAACACTACCCAACACTGTGTCATACTGGGCACTATGTCAGGGTTTTTCTGCTATTCATAGAGTTTTCAGTGGCTGATTATTTTGGAAGTGGGCTGCCAGGTCTTTCTCCCAAGCCTGCAGCACTCAGTATTCCCAGGCAGTGTACCATCCAAGGACTAACCAGGCCCAATCCTGTTTAGCTTCCGAGATCTGACAAGATGGGATGCCAGGGTGGTACAGCTGTAGACATATTTACCATATAACCCAGGAATTCTATAGCCAGGTGCCTAGCCAAGACCAATAAAAATGTATGTCTGCATAAGTATGTGTATGTTTATAGCACCAATGTTGTTGTTAGGTACTGTCAAGTCGAGTCCGACTTATAGCGACCCTCATAGGGTTTTCAATGGCTGACTCTTTTGGGATTGCCTTAAGAGTGGGTTGCCACATCCTTCTGACAAATAGTACCATAGCTAAGAATAAACTGAAACTGGAAATACCACAAATGCTCAACTGCTGACTGGGGAAGCAAAATGTGGCTTGTGTGGAATGTGCATCTGTTGTATTTAACACTTGTTAGTCCATAGGCATTAAAACACATTACACATAAAACACATTAAAACACATATACAACATTAACAAAACTGACCATTTATTAGATGACAAAGAAAACGTAAGCAAGTTTGGTGGAGTAGAAATATTACCAGCAACACCCTCTGATCATAGGCAGCAAAGGTATAAAGTACTAACAAAATTATAAAAGGCCCTTCCATTAGACTAGCAGAAATTCTATGAAAACTTGAGTGAAGGGAGAATACTAAGCCAAATTACAGAATTCATAAATAATAATAACAAAAACACTACATATGAGACTGTGTGGTTTGTATCTAAAAAGAGAAAAACTTACAGACTGAAATATTTTAATAAGTGAAAGTGAAAGAATTAAGAGAAACTAAAGAAAGGAATTAATTGTCCTTCACAAAAAGCTAGAAAAGAACTAGGGGGACATCTCTGCACCTGACCACAATCCATTCTGGAAGCCTGGTTGCATGCTGTCAGGAACAGTGTATGACAGGACTGTATCTTTTCACTGAATGCCTTTGATCTCTATGCTGAGCAAATTCTGAGAAGCTGGACTTATGAAGAACACTACATCAGGATTAGAGGAAGACTCATTAACAACCTGCGTTATGCAGATGACACAACTCTGCTTGCTGAAAGTGAAGAGGGTTTGAACCATTTACTGATGAAGATCAAAGAACACAGCCTTCAGTGTGGATTGCACCTCAACACCAAGAAAACAAAAATCCTTACAACAGGATCGATACACAACTTCATGATAAACAGAGAAAAGATTGAGGTTGTCCAAGAGTTTGCTTTACTTGGTTCTACAATCAATACTCGTGGAAGCAGCAGTCAAGAAATAAAAAGACATATTGCATTGGGAAAAGCTGTTGTAGAGGACTTCTTTAAAGTGTTAAAAAGTAAAGATGTCACATTGAAGACAAAGATGTTCCTGACTTGTGCCAAGGTATTTTCAGTCACCATATATGATTGGGAAAGCTGGACATTGAATAAGGGAGACAGGAAAAGAATTGATACTTTTGAATTATGGTGTTGGAGACAAATATTGAATATACTATGAACTGCCAAAAGAACCAACAGATTGTCCTAGAAGTGCAACCAGAGCGCTCCATGGAAGCAAAGATGGATAGACTGTGTCATATGTATTTTGGACACGTTGTCAGGAGAGACCAATCCATGGAAAAGGACATCGTGTTTGGGAGATTGGCTGGTCAACTTATAAAATGAAGACTCTCAACTAGATGGATTGACACAGTGTGTGCAAAAGTGGGTTTAAACATAAAAAGATCATGTGCATGGCACAGAGTCGGGGAGTGTTTCATTCTGTTGTACAAATATTCCCTATGAGTCAGACCCAACTTGACAGCACTTAACAACAACAACAACATTAAACCTACTCACATCAAAGGAAAGAATTCAATTTAATATATCATTTTCTGAATATGGTATTAGATTCTGCTCACTTATCCCTGATGTTATCTTTAATGTTTCTTTCTTTGTGATTTCTTTCTGTTTGCTTTGCACAGTGATACCTCAGTACTCAAACATTTCTCAATTTTAACCAGGCATTGTTTCCTTGTTCTATTAGAATGACTGCTTCCTGGCAGTTCTTGCCTCCTGGCAAATTCTTCATGAGTACAATTAAGTGCTCTGGTATTCCCATTCTTCTCAATGTTATCCATAATTTGTTGTGATTCATACAGTTTGCATAGTCAATAAAACAGATAGACATCTTTCTGGTATTCTCTGCTTTCAACTAATATCCATCTGACATCAGCAGTGATGTCCCTGGTTCCACACTCCCTTCTGAATCAGATTGATTTTCCATCAATTCCCTGTTAATATACTGCTGCAGTTGCATTTGAATGATCTTTAGTACAATTTTGCTTGTGTTTGATATTAATGATATCATTTGATAATTTCCACATTCTGTTGGATCCCCGTTCTTAGGAATAGACACAAATATGGATCTCTTCCAGTCAGTTGGTCAGGTAGCTGTTTTCCAAATCTCTTGGCATAAACAAGTGAGCACCAAGGGCTGCATCTGTTTGTTGAAACATCTCTATTGGTATTCCATCAATTCCTGGAGCCTTGTGTTTGATCAATTCCTTCACAGCAGCTTCCACTTCTTCCTTTCAGTACCATTAGTTCCAGATCATATGCAGCCTCTTGAAATGGTTGGTCATCCACCATTTCTTTTTGGCATAATGATTGTATTCCTTCCATTTTCTTTTGATGTTTCTTGTGACATTTAATATTTTCCCTGCAGAATCCTTCACTATTGTCACTTGAGGCTTGAATTTTTTTTTTTTTTTTGGTTCATTAAGATGAGAAAAACAGAGCATATTCTTCTCTTTTGGTTTTCTATCTCCAGCTCATTGCACATGTCATTATAATATTTGATATTGTCTTCTTGAGCCACCCTTTGAAATCTTCTATTTAATTCCCTAACTTTGTTATGTCTTCCTTTTACTTTAGCTGCTCGATGTTCAAGGGTAAGTTTCAGAGTCTCTTTTGACATGTAATTTGGTCTTTTCTTTTTTCCTATCTTTTAAATAACCTTTTGCTTTCCTCATGAATGATATCTGGATGTCATGCCACAACTTGTCTGATCTTCAATCATTCATGTCTAATGCATCAAATCTGTTTTTGAGGTTGTCTCTGACCTCGGGTAGGATATACTCAAGGTCATACCTTGTTCTAATTTTCTTCATTTTCAGTTTAAATCTGCATATGAGCCATTGTTGGTCTGATCCACAATCAGCACCTCGTCTTGTTCTGATTTTTGATATTGAGCTTTTCCATTGTCTTTTTGCACAAATGTAGTCAATTTGGTTTGTGTATGTTCCATCTGGTGAATTCCATGTGCATTTGTTGTTAGGTGCTGTCAAACTGGGTCCAACTCATAGCAAACCTCATAGGGTTTATTATGGCTGATTTTTTCAGGATTGTTTTGGGAGTGGGTTGCTAGGTCCTTCTCCTGTTTTGCAGTGCTGGGGATTGAATTCTGGGCCTCAAGTGTGCACAGGGGAGTACTTTACCAACTGAGTCAAAACCCTGCCCTCCATGTGTATATTGTTAGGTGCCCTTGAGTTGGTGTCTGATTCACAATGACCCTATGTACAACGTGTGAAACAATATTGTCAGTGCTCCTCGGCTATTCATAGGGTTTTCAATGGCTGATTGTTTTTTGAGAATGGGTTGCTGGGTCCTTCTCCCAAGGCTACAGCACTTGGTGTTCCCAGGCTGTCTTCCATCCTAGTACTAACCAGGCCTGACCCTGCTTAGCTTCTGAGATCTTATGGGATCAGATGCCACACTGGCATGGCTGCAGGCCTCCATGTGTATAGTCATCATTTATGTTGAGATGTCTTTTTTGATCATGAACGTAATCCTATTTCTCTTTAATCTGTCATTCCTGACATGGTAAACCATATGATTATCTGATTCAGAATGTTCCATGCCAATCTATTTTAGCTTACTAATGCCTAGAATGTTGATGTTTATGCACTCCATTTCCCTTTTAAGGATGTCTGGTTTTCCTAGATTCATACTACGTACATTCCACATTTCTACTATTAATGGATGTTTACACTTGTTCTTTCTCATTTTGAGTTGTGCCACATCAGCAAATGGAAGTCCCTGAGGCTTTATTCCTTCCCATTATTAAAGTCAACTCTACTTTGAGGAGGCAACTCTTCCCCAGTTGGCCTTTGAGTGCCTTCCAACCTGGGGGGCTCATTTATATCTGACAGTATTTCTCTGCTCTTCATAGGGTTTTCGATGGCTAATTGTTCCAGAATTGGTTGCAATGTCAGTCTCCCTAGTCTGTCTTAGTCTGGAAGCTCAGCTGAAACCTGTCCACCCTGGATGACTCTGCTGGTATCTGTAATACTGGTAGCATTTAGCACCACAGCAACACACAAGGCTACCCAGAATGGAAACTGATAGACATGTGTGGTGGGTTTAATGTTAGGAAAACCATTGGTACATCAATGGTAACAGACCTGAGGAAAAAGTGTATATAATTTTTGTCTTATATACTGAAAAATCTGTCAAAATTTAATAATTAATCTTGATCGAAAATCATACTTAGTAGGATTCTATTAACACCATAAAGTACAGATGCTTAAGTCCTAAAACCTGTATTTTACAAAATGGGGAAATATATTTTTTTGGAAGGATGGGGAACAATCCAGAGATACTCCTATATCTCCTACTATTTACCACTGGACTAGAGATGGAGGTACCTAACAATAGTTGCCTTTAAACATGACAGGAGAAGGACATGGCAATCCACTTCCAAAGCAATCCCAAAGCAGTGTGCCAATGAAAACCCCATGAAGTTCACTACAAGTCGGACTCAACTCGGCGGCACTCAATAATAACAACCTAAACATATGAAGCCTGCAGCGGTAGCCCTGTGGCATCCGATCCCGTCAGATCTCGGAAGCTAAGCAGGGTTGGGCCTGGTTAGTACCTGAATGGGAGACCTCCTGGGAACACCAGGTGCTGTAGGCTTGGGAGAAGAACCCGGCAACCCCCTCCCAAAAATCAGTCTGCCACTGAAAACCCTATGAACAGCAGAGAAGCACTGACAATAGTGTTTCCCCTGTTGTACAGAGGGTTGCTATGAGTCGGATACCGACTCGAGGGCACCTAACAACAACAACAACAACAACAAACATATGAAAATATTTCAGTCTTATCATTAAGTAAGTGCAAGTTAAAACTATACTGAAGTGACATTTCTGACTTAACTGATTGACAAAACTTTTTCAATAAGCCCTCCACTCTGCTGGTAAGGCTGCAGAGAAGCAGGTATCCTCATACTTTGCTGGTGGGAATACAAATTGTTGTAACCATTATGGAAAGGAATCGAGCAACTGCTGGAAAAGCTATGTTGTCATTTTCCTTCTGGATTAGCAATCTCAGTCTACTCTGGTCACAGGCTTCCAAATCTAAAAATACATGCTTACAAAGGTCTTGTTGCAGCAGGGTTTGTAGTTAACAGTCTAACTGGAGACAACCTAAAGGCTCACACTGGCCACAGCAGGGTAAGCCTGACGCACCCGAGCCAGGAAGCACAAACCCTGCTCTAGCAAACCGTGATGAGGAAGACCTCTAGGAGCCCACAGGGAGAAGTCCCGAGGATGCATTATTAGATCAGAAACATGCACAAGAATGCAGCGCACTACTATGGTGTAACACAAAAAGCAGAAGGTAAAATACCCCTGCCTTTGTTCATTTATGGAAAAAAGAAATCCACAACAAACAAAAACAACCACATTTACACAAAGAAACTACAGGTGGGGCGTGGGGCTACCCGGGCTGAGGGAGCTGCGAGGGAAAGAGAAAGAGAAGGGAGCTGAAGGGGATGAAATTCTCTCTGCCTCCCTACTGTCTGGTTCTGCCTTTCAGCGAGTTGTTAGTAGTTTGCCCAGTCCCGGGAAGGAAACCCAGGGCATCCACGTGGATGGCCGGAGGAGAGACTGGAATGGGAGGCTAGAGGGAAACAAAGGAAGCAGCGTGCGTTCCGGAGTGAGCCACAGGTCGGCCCTGGAGCCAGGCGGAGGCAGTGGGTGGCTGCCCCAGGTAGCGTTGGAGCCCGGCTCTCTGCAAGGTGAGATAACTCCCCACAGTCTTCCGGCTCAGCTCGCAGGCTTGTTTCACTCGGGGGTACGGTAGAGCCATTGGGAGCTTTTTTTTTTTTTTTTTTTACCTTTTTGGTATTTTAGGGTCCAGCAAACCTGTGAGCGTGTTGTAGGACAGAAATGTGGGCAGCTGGAGGGCGGAGGGACCTGTCTGGTGTTGGGTGGCACCTGGAGGGGTCCCTGTGAACACGAATAGCCTCTGTGTGGTGACTGGGAGTCATTTTGCCCTCTTGAGATTTGCGGCCGATCATTGTGCCACCCTGAGCTGGGAGGCGGTGGCGGTGCCGCGTTCCTGCTGAGTCCTTCCGTAGGGTGACGCGGCCTTCGCTCCCTGTGGTCTCTGGGGACGGCTGCTCTGCCCAGTGATTTTGGGAGGGCACAAACTCAAGAGCCACCTCCCCAGGTTCAAAGCCTGGCTCTTCCTCCTGTCACCGCTGGGACCAGGCACATTTCCGCCTCCCCCTTTCATTTTCCTGACTACGTTCTGGCTCGCCACGGGGATGAATGTTAACGTGAGTGGACCACGTAGCACGCGTGGCCCGCAGAGGCTCTGCGTCAACCACCTCTTCTTGCCGTGGCTTTTACTATGGTTGACAATCATTCAATTAGTTAATAGCAATTAGTCCATAGCAAAAACAAATGCTGGCGTAGCAGGGTGGGAATCTCGCTTTGAGCTGGTGGCAATGTGCGCCGTGGCTTTTCTTTTGCGTACTGCTGCCTCTGCGAGCGGAGCCGGCCCTTTCTGGGACGCTAGGAAACTCAGCAGAGACGTTGGAGGAGGTCAGGGATCCCTGAGCTGCTTGTGTCTGTGAAGGGCAAAACTCAATTTTCCTCCAGGGCATCAATCTCTCACGCTGCTAAACGAGGAGGTAAATCTGAGTCTGTGGTGTGGGACGGCCTGACACGCACACCTGGCAGTTGACAAGTAAATTGTGTTTGCGTTTGGTCCTTGTCACAGAGATGGTGGGTCAAGATTGGACCCAGGAGGCGGTGGCAGCCAGCCCTGATGGAGACAGTGAGGACTGCGTTCTGTGGCGCTGTGGAGATGAGGACAGTTAGTGGCTGTGGGCCCCAGCAGCGGGTGTCCTATGTGTTTAGTATCCGCTTCACCAAGGAGTGGCACTCCATCCCTCTGCACGGCCCCGCTGCGTGGGTGAAGACGTGGAAACACGTCCTTCCTGCTGAGAAGACGTAGCCCTGTGCCACGTGTGCATGCGTTTAAATAGCAAAAAATAAATTAGCAAGAGTGGGGAAAATACCCCCTCATGGCCTCATCACTCAGGTACTAGCACCAGGCACATTTTTAGATATTTCAATCTGTTCAAAAATTAACTATTATGCACTACATGAAGCTGTTTTATTTTCCATATATAAAACAGCCGAACTTTGTATGCTATTTATATTCTTGTTCTTATAGCATTTTATCATGAGCATTTTACAATAGTATTGAGGAGCTTACATGACCATTATTCTAAAAACATTTATTCTCAGGCATCAGAAGAACGGCTTTATTGAAGTGTAACTGATAGGTGATAAGCTCGCGTATTTAAAATACTCCCTTTGATAAGTTCTGACGTGTGTGTGCACCTGCGGAGGCATCGCCACTGGTGCGTTGACAGAGGTATCCGTCACTCTCAAAGCTTCTGCAGGCCCCACAGAAATCCTCCACTCCCTCCCTCCCCAGCCACGCCTCCTCCTGAAACCTCTTTCCTGCTTGCTCACAGTGGATTCATTTGCCTTTTCTAGGGAGTTGTATAAATGGAACTGGAGAGTTTATGCTCTTTTGCTCATTCAGAATAGTCGTCGTGAGGCTCTCACACTGTCGGGCGTATCAGGAACCCACTTCCTTTTATTGCCGAGTAGTGTGCCTGTGATACATCACAGCAGCATTACCTATGCGACAGGTGAGGGATATTTGGGTTGTTTCGAATTTTTGACTATTGCAAGTACGCTTCCATGAACATTCTCACAGAAGGCTTCCTGTGGATATTTCTTGTAAAAAAATAAAAGGTATGATTTCATATCTTGTGAAAAATACCTATGAGTGGAGTGGCTGATCCTATGGTATATGTATATTTAAAACAAATCAAAATTACTCAATTGGTTTCCAAATTGGTTGTATTATTTTACATTCCAGCAGCAGTGGGTAGTGGTCTCAGTCCCCAGAGACCCTCCAACCCTTGGCATGGTAAGTCCTCATAATTTTAGCCATTCTAATAGGGGTGGAGTAGTTCTCATTACTACTTCTTTTTTTATTTATTTTTATTTTATTTTATTTTATTTTATTGGACATTTTTAATGTACACCTTAATGTGATTCATTCTGACATGCTTTTCATTGTGGCATTTACATATATGCATTTTGGTGCACAATATTCATATAGGTTCATGACTAATCTTGCTTAGTTAGTTGAGGAGCAAAACCCTATTTTCCTTCAGGGTATCAATCTCTCACAATGCTAAATGAGAGGTACATTTGCACCCATAGCCTGGTTGTTGTTGTTGTTAGGTGCCGTCAAGTCGTGTCCAACTCATAGCAACCCTCATAGGGTTTTCAATGGCTGACTGTTTCGGGATTGCCTTGGGAGTGGATTGCCAGGCCCTTCTCCCATTTTTGTGGTGCTGGGGATTGAACTCGGGACCTCAGAGACTGTAGCACAGAGCTCTACCAACTGAGCTAAATCCCAGCCCATAGCCTGGTAGATATCATTAATATCACATACAAGCAAAATTTTGCTAAAGATCATTCAAAAGTGACTGCAACAGTATATTAACAGGGAATTGATGGAAAACCAATCTGAATTCAGAATGGAGTGTGGAACCAGGGACATCACTGCTGATGTCAGATGGATATTAGCCAAAAGCACAGACTATCAAATAGATGTCTGTCTATGTTGTATTGACTATGCAAAGGTAGTTGATTGTGCGGATCATAACAAATTATGGATAACACTGTGAAGAATGGGAATACCAGAGCACCTAATTGTACTCATGAGGAGCCTGTACATGGACCAAGAGGTAGTTGTTTGAATAGAACAAGGAAATACTGCCTGGTTGAAGTTGAGAAAGATGTGAGTAAAGGCTGTATCCTATCACCGTACGTCTTCAATCTCTATGTTGAGCAAATGACCCAAGAAGCCAGACTCTATGAAGAAGAATGTAACTTCATGATTGGAGGAAGATTCATTAACAACCTGCATTATACAAATGACACAACTCTGCTTGCTAAAAGTGAAGAGGACTTGAAAATTTACTGATGAAGATCAAAGAACAGAGCCTTCAGTATGGATTGAGCCTCAGCATTGAGAAAGCAAAAATCCTTATAACCGTGTCAGTATGCAACTTCATAATAAATGGACAAAAGATTGAGGTTGTCCACGATTTTCCTTCACTTGATTCTACAATCAGTAATACTTGTGGAAGCAGCAGTAAGAAATCAAAAGACACATTGCATTGGGAAAAGCCATCGCAAAAGACCTCTTAAAAGTGTTGAAAAATAATGATATCACATTGAACACGAAGTTGTGCCTGCCTCTTGCCATGGTATTTGCAGTCACATCATATTGTTGTGAAAGCTGGACATTAAATAAGGGAGATAGAAGATGAATTGATGCTTTTGAATGATGGTGCTGGAGATGAATATTGAATATACTGTGGACTGCCAAAAGAACCAACAGATCTGTCCTAGAAGAAGTGCAACCAGAGTGCTCCTTGGAAGCAAGGATGGCTAGACTGAACCTTACATAATTTGGGCATGTGGTCAGGGGGGACTAATATATGGAGGAGAACATCATGTTTGGGAGAGTGGCAGGTCAACGAAATAAAGGAAGACCCTCAACTAGATGGATTGACACAGTATCTGCAACAACGGGTTTAAACAAAAAAGAACATGTGCCTAGCACAGAGTCCAGGAGTGTTTTGTTCTGTTATACATAGGGTTGTTATGAGTCAGACCTGACTTGAAAACATCTAACAACAAGGAGCCTGATGATAGCCTGACATTCACACCCGTGAGGGAGCTAATTTATGTCCTAATTTGCCATCCGATTATATTGTTTGCTGAGGAGTTTTTCCCCTTACTTTTTCTTATTGTTGAGTTTGGGAGCTCTTTATATATTCTGGATATGAGCACTATGTTTATTTCAGATGTATGCTTTGCCACTGTTTTCTCCAAGCTATACTTAAGTGTTTTATTAAGAGCAGAAGTTTCTAATTTAGATGAGGTCCAACTCATGTACTTATTCCTTTGTACGTTATGCTCATAATGTCATGTCTTAGGTATCTCTGCTTAACTCAAAGGCAAAATATTTTATATGTACTTCCTTTTTTAGGTCTATTCTCTATCCAATTTAAATTAATTTCTGTATATGGTATGAAACTACTGGCCCCCTTATCTGCATAGAGATATCTATTTGTTCTAGAATCATTTGTTGAAAGGAGTATCCTTACTCTTTCTTATTTACTTTGTATTTTTGTCAAAACTTACTTGGTCAAATATGTATTTCTGGAATATATTTTGCTCCATCTCTCTTCATGGCAATACCACACTGTTTTGACTATTGTAACTTTATAATGCCTTGAAGACAGATGTGATGGTTCTCAATCTTGTTTTTCTTCAAAGTTTTTTGGCCCTTCTAGGTTCTTTATATTTCCCTAGGGGCTGAAACATCTGTTTACTGATTTATTTTTTAAATTGAAATTTGGTTTATTGCAAGGAATTATCGATTATTTATTTATTTATAAATATTAGTGGGTTCTATTAATAAGCCCATTGAGATTCTTATTAGGATTATGTTGAACACATAGATCAATTTGGAGGAGAATTGATCTGTTAACCATATTAGATGTTCTAACCCAGGTACTGAGCAATCCATTATATAAACATTTGAATTTCTCTCAGAAATTTTTTGGGGTGGTTTTCAATGTGCAGGTCTTTCACATCTTTTGGCAGCTTTATTTCTTATTTTGATGTTATTTGTAAATATATTGTTATTTTTAAATTTCAGTTTCTATGTTTATTGCTAATACACAGAAATATATTTGAATTTTTATAATGACTTTGTATCTTACAATGTTGCTAACATCATTTATTAGTTCTATTAGCTTTTGTAGATTTATTGACCCCTTTGTCATTCTGAAATGACTTTATTTGTGCTAAAAGACTCTGCACTGAATTTGACCCTGTACAATACAAGCGAAGTGGCTCCAACTATTTTGACTATTGTTAATGTGTTGAATCTTTTAAAATACACTTTCTTTGAATTTACATGCATCTTTATATTTAAAATGTGTTTCTTGACCTGCTCTCATCTTACAGTGTCCTCTTGCTTTATTAAATCTAATCTGTCAAAACCTGCCTTGTAATTATGTGTTTGAACCATATATATTGAATGTGGCTGTTGACAGAGTTATAATTAGTCCATCATCTTGCTGTTTGTATTTATACCACCCATTCTTTGTCTTCTTTCGCTCCCTTTTGGTTTGTACTGTGACTCTTTTGAAGATCCACTTTATATCTGTTGTTGTCTTATTGGATGCAACCTTTCATTTTGCTATGGTAGTAGCTGCTTAGGGTTTCTAGCATTTTTCATCGTCGCTGGCTCTGAGCACTGTTACTCCACTTCACACATCACAGGAGCCTCCCCACAGCATGTCTCTCTGTCTTCCCTCTTGGCCTTCCTGGTATCTTGTTGCACACTTTACTCACATGTTATAAGCCCTACAATACAACTTTTTGTAAAGAGTAGTTTATTTTTGAAGAAAATGAAATAACAGGAAAAACTTATATATTCACTTGGGTTCTTGCCATTTCCAGTGTCCTTCATTCCTTTCTGTGGATCCATGTTTTTCTCTGCCACCATTTCTTTCCTGCCTGAAGACTTCTCTTAGGATTTCTTGTGCAGTGGGTCTGCTGATGATAATGAATTCTTTTAACTCTTTCATTTTTTTTCCTGAACAATTTTATTTTGCCTTTATTTTTGAGAGTATGTTTCCTGAGTATAGAATTCTTGGCCAACAACTTAATATTTCCTTTTCTGCTCTTCAGAGACGTTGCTCCACCATCTTTTCTCTTGCATTGTTGTTGACATTATCCTTATCCTCTGTATGTAATAGGCTATTTTCCTCCGGTTGCTTTTCAGATTTTCTCTTCATCACTAGTTTTGAGTAATATGATTATCCTGTGTCCTGGTATAGTTTTCCTTATGTTTCTTTTGAATGTGGCTCACTGAATTTCTTGGCTTTGTAGGTTTATAGTTTTCATAAAATTTGGAAAATCTTAGCCTGTGTTTCTTTAACTATTTTTGTTGTTATAACGCAAGTAACTTTAAATTGTTCCACATCTCCTTGATGCTGTTTATATTTTCTTTTCCTTCTTTCCTTTTCTTAACCAGTGTCATTTCTAATAGTAACATAATATTTTCTCTTTTATGTGCTCCCAAATTTGGTTAATTTTCTTTCTTCTAGTTGGACGTGTAGGCTTCTTTTTAATGCTTTATTGCTCTACTGTCAATATGGTTGAGAAAACTACTCTGGGGGAGAGAATATGTTCCAATTTTTCAAAAGTATAAGTCATGAGATATTTGTTTTAAAATTCTCTTTACATATTCTCAATATGACAAGCTAGGTAGTGATAAGATAATGATATATATTTTTGAAGAGCTCTCCTTATTTGTATTCCCATTCAATGTGTGAGAATGGCCATCACATGTAACTATTGTTGGCATTAGGGGTTTTAATAGCTACTTTATTCAAAAATAGTGTTCCCCTGGGATTGTGAGCACCCTCAGGTATGTGAGCTATGTACAGATGCATGGACGTGTTATCAAAATGAACGATTCTTTGCCTATTTTTATATTTAAAAATGCAATTAACGAGTCATGAGTAGGAGGGACCCGGTGAGTAATGACGACACTTCATCGCACCTCACTTCCACCCCAAGTTAATTGATTTCGACTCATGCTGTTTGTCACTTGTGTCACTATTGATATCTGGTGGCATTCGAAGATATAACATTTTAATATTTTAGATAAAATGTTAGCAGTCATTGAAATGATGTCCACTTATGAATGCTATAAACACATGAGCAATAGTGCAATCCAAACGCTACTGGAAGAGGAAAGAGGAGGGCACTCTCTTTACCAGAATTTGTGATCCTTCATCTTCAACATCCTGAGTGCTGGGATCACAGGCATGAGCCACCACACCTGCCTTGATGTGTTTGTTAATAGACTTTCTAATATTAAAAAATTTACACTCCTGGGTATAGCTTACTTGGTTTTCTAAGATTACTTGGTTAATATCCTGTTGATTATTTTTTTGCTAATATCTTTTTTGCTAATGACTTATATTGTTGTTGTTGTTGTTAAGTGCTATCAAGTCAGTATCTGACTCATAGCGACCCTATATACAGCAGGCAAAACAGTATTGTTACTGCTTCTCTATTATTCATAGGGTTTTAAATGGAAGATTTTTTTTTTTTTCTGGGGAATGGGTTGCCAGGTCCTTCCCCCAAGCCTACAGCACCTTGTGTTCCTAGGTAGTCTCCCATTCAAGTACTAACCAGGCCTGACTCTGCTTAGCTTCTGAGATCTGATGAGATTGGGTGCCACAGTGGTAAGGCTACAGGCAATGAGTTATATTAGTTGATGATTTTTTCAAATGTCTTGTTGCTATTTTGCTAGTGTCTTTTTTCTAAAATGTTTAGTTCTGTTTTCAGATGTGTGCTTTCCTCTTTTTGTGAGCTTTTGACACTAGAACTGTATTAGCTTTCTCTGAAGAATCCAGCAGTTTCTCAGCTGTTTCTAGGTTGTTCATGATAAACTTCTGTACATTTACAGGCATTATCAGCCAGGCACCATGGCACATGCCTGTAATCCCAGCAACTCGGGCGACAGAGTTAGGAGGATCACGAGTTCAAGGCTGGAGGCAGCCTGCACAACTTGAGAACCTGTCTCAAGATAAAATACAAAAAAGGAGTAGAGAGGTGCAGCTCAGTGGTGGAACATGTGCCTGGCATGTGTGGGGTGGGGGTGGGGCCTGGGTTCAGCCCCTAGTACTGTAATAAATAAACAAATACATACACACACATACATACACACATACACACATACACACATACACACACATACACACATACACACACATACATACACACATACACACA